>PVJX010009912.1:0-58996 GCA_004027295.1 Dolichotis patagonum
GGCGGGGCCGAGAGAGTGGAGCGGGGCACAAAGCTGGGCATGAGTCCGGGCTGGGCTGCGTCTCCTGGGGCTGGGGCCTCTCGTTTGCCTTCTCTGAGCTGAGTGACAAATGGAAACGTGGTACCTTGTGGTCACAGTTAGCCTGGGCAAGAGACAGGGTGCAGGCCAAGCTTGTGGCACGGGGCCTCCTGCACGGCAAGCTCCACACCACAGTAGTTTCTGCTCCCAGAGGAGCACTGCATAGGTGGGCAGGCTTCTAGCAGCCTCACGAGGAAGCATCATGGCAGAGCAGAGAAGCACTGCTCAAAATGAACGCAGTGTACGTAGACCTGAACCAGTCTGCAGAGTCTCCATGTGAGCTGTGTGGCTTCCACAAAGCACTGGGTCTCCCCAGGTCTCCTGTTTCTGTGTAACAGAAGCGATGACCCCTTCTTCACAGCACAGAGTCGCCAGTGTTTATAAATGTGAATAAATACACACTGCTGGGCACAGAGCGTGTGCAATAGGTACTTGTTTCCTTCTTTCCTGCTGGGAGCATAAGAACAATATAGATGCCCCCGAGGCAGGGTGTGGTGGCGCACTTTTGCTACCCAGCACCCTGGGAGCCCAGTATCGGGATCATAGCTTGGTATCCAGCTGGGGCAACTTAGCAACTCAGACAGAACCTGTCTTAAAATTAAAATACTTTTGGAAAGGTCTGGGGGCGTAGCTCAGTAGAAAGGCACTCGAGTCAATCTCCAGTGCCATCAAAGAAGAGGAAGAAGAAGAAGATGGAAAAGGAGGAGGAGGAGGAGCCTGTGGCAAGCGTGTCATCCCAGCTGTTAACATTCATACTGTGCATTACGCATGCGGCATTTCCCACGGTTTTATGGTACCGTTTGCGTTGTTTCCCTTAGGATCCCGGGACAACAGATTCAGTAGGATGTAAATCTAGAGAGGTTCATTTAGGGGGTCAGCTCACGTGATAACGGAGGCTGCCTGTCCATGACGTAAATCAGGGGCAGACTGGACACCTGGGAAGAACCATGTTGCGGCTGAAACCCAAAGGCTGGAGCCCCAGCTCCAGGCTGCAGGCTGTGCCCATGAGCCCCCTTTGCTGGGATGGGCGGGTTCCTGTCTTTTCTCCTATTAGAGCTGCTTGGGCGAGGCCTCCTGTGTTACCGAGGACAATCTACCTTCTTCAAAGTCCATCAGTTTAAATATAAGTCTCATCGAAAACAAGACAAACACAAACAAGAACCTTCATAGAAACATCCAGAATACAGTGCAATAACTACCTAGGCACTACGACCCTACCCCCTGGATACCTAAAGCCAACCATCACTGCATCTTAAGTCATTGCAAATAGACTCACCTTTGAAAGCTGTGAGCTTCCTGACTAAGCCAGACCTGAGAAATCACAGGTAAAATTTTTGGTGGGGAAATTCCTTTCTTCAGTTATCTCTGGTTCTTTGGAGTTGGGGTTGTGTCCATGCACAGTGGAAGTGAGATGTGCCCCCCACTGAGAGCCTCTGCCTTTGGACCAGGGGCGACCATCTCTGTGCCTGGAGCAGATTGTCCACTACTGGTTGCACTGTGGTGATTCCTGTTTGCTACTCTGCCCTCCCAACACGATTCTTAAAGCAACCAGTAGGTGAGGCTGAATGGAATCGGACTCTAGCGCTGGGAAAGGCGGTGTCTCACCTCCATGTGATGCGGTGTATTCCTCTAAGGATGGGAGGTGGACGTGTGCACTGTCCTGTCCCGTCCAGTGCAGTCCTGCTCTGTCCTGTGCACTGCCTGTCCCATGCGCCAGTGGCTGTGCTTCGGGGATGACTGTAAAATCGCCATGTAAGTTGTTTCTAAAGGCTGGATACTGAAATACCTTTCTAAATGCCCTGCTTAATTTTTTTCCCACATTGTAATTCATTGTTGGCCTTTTCTACAGTGAATTGTTGGAATTAACCAATAAATCAGCAGGAAAAGACATGCCAATTTCCTTCCCAGTTGATAAATTACAGTGTGGGCTTGGCATCCTATGTTTTATTGTGTGTGAGTATGTGTATGTGTGTGTGTGTGTGTGTGTGTATTCTGAATCCTAACATTTACTTTTAAAGAAATATTGAAATATTGAAGCTTCTAGGTGACTTGCCAGTTCTAATAGGTAAAATAAACATAGCATTATATTTCTATGATCTAGTATATAAATCTGCTCTATTAATTAATAGTCAGCAGATACTAACAATTGGTAAATAATATTATTACAGACTTGCTCACATGAATTTACTACAAAACAATTTACTTTAAGATTTTTTATACTAATTTGGTTTTGTTCATCAAGATTTCTCTATCTACTCTGCCTCAGTTTTCTTAATAATTAAGGTCAATTCTACATTTAAAGAGAAAAATTTCCCATTAATTCATATGTCAGTAACACCTATAAATGGTGCTATCCCATTCTTTCTTTACACAAATATTGATGTGGTAAAAACAATGAAAGTTCTTTAGAGGTAGGGAGTATTTAGTTATTCATTCTTTGAAGTATAAAAAGTAGACCTTGTGCCTAGTAAGTGTACCTGGAATGTGACCACGCTGGTGAGATCCTGTGGCAAAGGGGGCTTGGTGTCACCTTGGGAAGGACATGCCCGCCACACGTGTCCTTCAAATTCATCTGGTCAGTATGCAGCAGTGTTGCTAGGCCAAGCTGTTGTAAAGGCCACTGTCCTCATGGTCCAGTCACCTTAGTGGATAGACTCCTTTTCTGGCTCCTTCAGTGGGTGTCATTCCAGTTTGTCACCGATCAAACCAGGACACAAATACTGCAAGAGCATTTTATGAGGATGGATGGCAAAGTGCCTCCCAGGGCTCTGGCCAGGTCTTCCACAGGTTCCTGGGACCTTGGATAATGGACTAAGGGAGAAGGGAAAGGTGAGGGTAGCTGACAAAATCCAAGGCAATCAAGGAAAAGCAGTCAAAGCCCAGCGCAGACAAGGACCGTGGAAGGCGAAGGAAGTGAACGTTCATGAAAGTTTTATGACAGAGTCTCTGAGAGCAAATGGAGTCCAGGACAAGATAAACTAAAACGGTCTTCTCTGAAAGTGTTTTTAAAATCATCTGCTCCGTGCCCTGTCACCGTTCAGCACAGCATCTTAATACCAGGCCCAGGCCTTTTAAATAATTCAGCCTCCTGACAAGGAGTGAAATAGATGGGAGCCCTGGCTTAATAGGAAAATTGCACAGAAAAAAAAAAGAAAAAGAAAAACACTTGGGGTGGAATGGAAGGCAAGCGCCAGGTAAAAGCCAGTGTGAGACAGCTCCCAACACACCAAAAGCAAGCCAAACCCGGCACGAATCTACAGACAGCAGGTGTCATTAACACGAGCGCCAAAGGAATGCGCTGATATGCTAAACCTGGATGCTCTGGACCGTGAGGGGAGAGTAATTCTTCTTCAGGAAGGTTTCAACCAGCTAGAATGTGTCCAAATAGCTAGAATGGTCTTTTTGAGACAGCGTTTCAGCAGTTCAGGATGGCCTCGAACTCACTTTGTAGCCCAGGCTGGCCTCAAACTCACAGCAATGCTCCTGCCTCAGCCTCCTGAGTGTTGAGATTGCAGGTGTGTGCCACCACACCCAGCTAGGAAAGCATATTAACTGAGGGGAAATTCAAGAAACAGAAAATCAGTGACTCAGTGGACGCCCTCATGGGAAATCGAACTTCTCTGACATTGCTCCAGGACCCTGTGAAGTAGGTGCTTGTGGAGGAGTGGACCGGGTAAAGTGACTCATGTAAAGGAGCAGGTCTGAGGAGAACTGTCAGCACAGAAAGACAGAACCAGGCCCCAAGGCAGGAGTCTAGACAGCAGGAAGGAGCAAGAAAGAAACCCCTAACCTCACCTTCCTCTCGGTTCTTTCCATTAACCAAACCACGAAGCAGGAGGGCCCAGCATGGCCTGGAAAACAACAGACTGCAAATATTTACAGGGCCGACCTGTGGAAGAAGGGGACCATGTCAGTAATCAGCATCAGCAGGCAGGGTCTGGGGAGGTTCCCCCAGAGAAGGAAGCCAAACCTGCCCCACTCACAGGCTAAGTTCGCAGTTTACTGACTCCACCATGGAAAAAGAATTCTCAGGAAGAGGTGTGAAGGGTTTAGGAGGCAGGAACTTTAGCATACTCTCAAAGAGATGCCTGTGAGCCCTCCAGAGAGAGACGCATTATGCCTGGCTCTGGTATCTTGGGAGGAGGGAAGCCCCATGAAAAGGTGGTCCTCTCCCCACAAGGACCCATTTTAAAGATATGAGTTCAATTTTTTTTAAGCATTCTTTTGATTTAATCGTTCCTTTGAATTCTCTCAACCCACTTTTTTATCTTAGGACCAGGTTCCTGGTCCTTTAAAAACAAAAAAACTAAGCTAAATATGGACTTACAATATCTTAAGGAATTCTAGTGCTAGGAGTCTGGCAGAAAGGGACCTAATGAGGCAAGGGAGGCTGGCATGGGGCGCTTCCACAGGGCCCTGGAGTTGTGGTGTTTTTAGTATTTATTTATGTATGTATTTTCATGTCCATAAAGACTGACAGGGAACATAATGTAGAACTATACACTGGATTATTTTACTAGAAAACGTATGTCCAGAAAATGGTAAAAATGTAATAGACTCCACAAGCATTAGGGGTGTGTCAATGTTACATATCTAATTTGGGGTGTGTATTGGGATTAAGTAGGAGAATGTTCTTGTAGATATACGTGCTAGAGCATTGAGAGTGACAGTCACAGGAGTGAAACCTTATCCTCCAAAGTTTATGTGTACTGTACGCGCCGGGGCATGATTTAATCTCACAGACAGCATTAAGAATCAAAAACAAAACAACAGAATGTGCAAGGTGACGAAATTTGAATAATAATAAGAGAATATTTTGACAGTCAGGACAAGAGCCACATAAAGAACATGGGAAGACTGGCAAAATGTTTTTAGGGTAGCAATCTTCTATTTGTTGCTTGAAGTAATCAATATATGGGCACAAAATTTAAATTGCTTAATAATTTGTACTTATTTTTGTGTCTGTGTAGCTTTACAAAAAATAAAAAGATACTAGCAGAGTGTCATAGTACAGTTAATTTACACTTTTCTAGTGTACACTAAGAGGAGTGCGTGCTTGTCTTAGTTACTTTTCTCTAGTTGCTGAGACAAAGTTCCTGACACCCAAAGTTAGCGGGGAAAGTCCTTAGCTCGATTTGTGGAGGCATTCCTGTGGTCTCTTTAAAAGCACACGTTTTAATTCTGATCCCCTTGTCTCCTTTCATTTCTTCCGTCCTGTCTAAAGAGGGACACAGCGTCCTGACGGCCTAAGTGAAAGGCCTTCGTGGAGATCAGTGAGCCCGCCCCGCTTGGGGAGCTCACCTGGCTGGTAGAGCTGGAGACAAGATTTCTGCTTAGGGTTCGTCAGATTCAAAGCCTCGTGGTTTAGGGGCGTTCATTATTTCCATCTCTCTCTCTCCAGATCACACTAATGTCTTACTAAATATTACTATCATCTTTCTTTTCCTACTTGACTGGAATGTGTCCCTGACTTGTGAACAAGTTCCATTTCAGGAGAATGTTCATAAATTGAATTTGTTTGTAAGTCTGACAAAGTGCATCTAACACAGTACTCCTGTGAAAGTTCACGACTCCAGTGTTTGTAAGTCGAGGACTTATTTGTACCCCTGGAACCTTTTCTGATGGCTGAGAAACTGGGCACAGATATGCCATGTGAACTTTTGAAAAAAAAAATTGCAGATTAAAGTAAATTCTCAGTTTCCCAAGGGTGAACTATGCTTTTTCTGGAAAGGTCCTGGTGTTTGCTGCCTCCTGTCAGTTTTTAAACCTACCATCACCCTCCCAGAAGAGCTTCCCTCCCTCATTGGCCTCACTGTTTCGTGTTTTTCAGATAAATGCATCTGACTTCTCATTTCATCTCCAGAAAATGCCTCCACCCAACAAAAGCAGGCATGGTGTCTGCTTGATTTTACATCGGAGGTACAGAAACTGGAGATGAGGGAGACGCTGGCTCCAACCTTGGTCTGCCACTAATTAACTTTGGGAACTGGTTGGCGGTTGGCGTCACCTAGTTCTCCGGGACTCTCTAGCAAGGGGGCTGAATTTACTAATGCTGCAGGAACAGGGGTCCGATTCCACGTTAGAATCCCCGCCCCCAGGAGGGGCCCCCTTTCTGACTCACCAGCCAGGTCTGGTCTTTATTCAGAGGTTGCTGGAACAAGACAACGAAGTACTCTCAGTTTCCTCTTCCTGCATCATCCGTGCTAAGCCAGCCTCGGTCCACAGGTGGGCAGTGGGGATTCCGTTTGCAGCTCCTTAATTCAATCCATTATTAAAAGTGCTTAGTGACATTTTATTTTTAATTTGCAGTATTATGTCCTCAGTGTCTGTGCATGCGGGGCACACACCGGCACCCTGATCAAGGCAGCACACTGCTCACCGTACAGTGCCACAACACAGCTCTTTCCTGTGTTACCTTTAACCCCAAGAAGGTTCTGAGTGACTTGTAAAAATGTCAGCTTAGGAATCCTAACCATGACTACCATCTGCACTCTGAAACCTCTCCAGAGTACAGAATGTCTTCAGATTTCCACACAGCACCATAACTCTTTTGTTGAAATGAAAATCACTCATTTCATAAGCAATGTCCACCTTTGACCTCTGTGGTAGATGGACAACTGGTAGCCAGCTTGTGAACCGAATCAGCACGGTACTGAGTGTAGATGGCTCACCTGAGAGTGGTAGCCAATGTAAAAGGGAGAAGTGGAGGGGAAGCATGAGTGTCGTTGGTTCTCCTGGTGTGGTTGGTTCTCCTGTTGGCCTTGGTGCCCATGGAGGAGCTTGGTGAGCTTCTTTCCTGATAGGAACTTGGCTGTTCTCCTTGTTAGAGGAGCTCAGGACCTTGTCACCGAGAATAGCTGTGGTTCCCTTTGGGGGAGCTCTGGTCCTTTGAGCATCGCTTCCTGGCTTCTGAGGGCAAGATGTGTGCTGTTCAGTCTCCCGGAGAAGCTTGTCACCCTGGCTTCCTGGCGTGTACTCGACTGTTCTCACTGTCAGAGGAGCTCAGGACCTCATCCCTGAGGGTGGCTGTGATACTTTCTGGGGGAGCTCCAGTCTTTACCTTGAGTACTGCTTCCTGGCTCCAGTGCAGACCCCTCTGCCTGCTGACACAGCTCCTTCACCCTCTGGCATAGACTTTCTAGCTTCCACTGCTGACCTTTGGGCCTTCCCAGCAGGTCCATGAAACAGACTTGCACGTGACATTGTCATGGGCTCTGAGTCTTCAGCTGGGCTCACTCAGGACATTGCTGTGGGATCCAGGTCCTCAGCTGGACTTTTTGGGGTCGGTAGTGTGTGAACAGATTTCCTGCTCTTTTTGTGTTTGACTCTTTGGGTGACTATTATAAAATAATTCTGTATGTGTCCTGTATTGAGTTTTTTCCCTTATAAATCCCTGACTACAACAACTTGCGATGGCTTTATGAGGGCAAAGCAACACAGAGAGGCTGAAATGAGCGGTGAAGGTGAAAGTTTCAGTGGGGTTAGGAGCCTTCAAACTGTGGTGACAACATATCGAGGCCAGGGATCACTTGAGAAGTCTGTGCTGAGGAGTGGATCTCATCTCCTGGGCAGCCCCGACCCCTGGGGCTGCGCCCAGCGTGGCGCTCCGCCTGGGTGTTCACGCATTCCTGTTCTCCATCCAGCTCACTAACCCAGTTCTGTGCACAGTTAGAGTCCTCCATGGCCATCAGAGTTAATCTAATAAATCGCACCTGTGAGCTTAATTAATGTTTATAAAATTCCTCAGGATCACGGAATGAAAGGACCTAGATGCTTAAACCGGAAAGGGTAACCACTACTCCTGTGTCGTTTTCCACTGCACCCGGCCCTCTGGGGTGAGGCCACGCTGGTCGTGGCTCTGGCTTCATTAACTGCAGTGACTCTTAGGAGGATTTTTTGAGACTCTGCAAATGATCCCGGGAGCACCTCATTTCCATTTCTGTGCAGTACATTATCTTTACTCATTAACAAATTACCACAGTGATGAATTCTGCTTAATTTAAATGGACTTCTTTATGGGGGAAGGCAATTAAACTCAAGAATATTTAAAAGGGTTCCTAGGTGGGGGAAGTTATTTCAGTGGGAAAATACTTTGATGCACGATGCGGTTCTTGCGTTCGCTGAAGAGAGAGCGCATTGTCTCAAAGCCTTTGAGCCACGCTGGTGAACCCACGCTCTGTGGAGAAGGTGTGGAACCTACTAGAAATAAACGAAATAGGAAATCAATATGTGTATTGACTCGACCTGATCAGCTAAAGTAGCATTCGCTGTTTCCGGAGGGAGAGATGGCACAGATGCCACAACCAGTGTTGTTCTGGACAAACAGGGAGCACGATCATTTTCAAAACAGATGGGACACTTAACAGGGGTTCCTCAAATGGAAGAACCCAGAGGCCAAGGGAAGGACTGGAGCTTTTCCTTCTAAGCCTTCAAGTACTGTTTGAGTTTTAAGTCATCGAAGGATGTGTGTTTGATGTAAAAATTAACACTCCCACTTCAGCAGCAAGGCAGGAAGCTGCCTGTGTGCGGAGGGAAAGCGTGGCCCGAGGGCCAGGGTGTGGACGGACATGAGGGAGACAGCGGGCTGGGCGTGGTTTTGCAGAGTTTACCCATCCTACAGGGGTTTCCGCTTCCTTCCTTCTTCCTTGCTCTCCTTCAACTCCACATTGCTCCTTTTCTAGTCATCAGCTGTTTGCAACTTCAGTCCACGCCCTGAGTTCTTCCTGTCTCTTCATGGTTTTGTTTTTTGGCCACTTATGCTAGGTTTCTCACTTGACGCATCCAGATGTTTTTAGACAGTACAAATCTTAGCACTGATTGTTTGATTTGGGCTCAGTTTGTCAGAGAAAAATGCAAGGTGTCCAGTTCAGTGTGAATGTCTGATGAAAGGAAATTGTTTGGTAATTATTTAGTGTAAATATGTTGTAAACATTGTCCCACACCGCATGGCATGTGCTTCTACATTCAAGGTATTTATTGTTCGCCTGAAATTTAAATTTAGCTGGGCAGCCTGTGTTCCTATTTGCTAAATTTGGCAGACTTGGGTTTTGATGTCCTTGTGTTGTCTGTCAAGGGTCTCATCCAGGTCCTTGACATTCTGAACAAAGAACTGAACAGGACACTCAAGGGCAGCAGCAGGGCCAGTGATTGATCTGAAGAGGAGAGACGAGATCCCCTCATGGACGGGAGCCATGGGATTTGGTGCTGAGGGCTTTGGCCCCTGAGGCTTGGGTGAGACTGAGGTTTGGTCTGAGGTCTGACTCCTGCCAAGAGTCCGCTAAAATTCCATCAGGGGGTGGAATTTTTATGATCATTGGAGGAACTGTCATGGCTCCCAGAGCCCAAGGAGGCCAACCATCTGCAGTCAATGATATGTGGTTGGGGTTGCTTAGAGTTAGGAGACCCCTGTGTGCACGCCTGGGGACTGCTGTGTGTAAGCTACTCTGCCTGGGTAGCTCTTCCCATTCTGCTAGACCTGGGCATCCTAGCCCTGGACTAACTTTAAAGGTGGATCCAGGCCCAGAGCTTGTGGCTCTAAGTGGCTCTAAGGCAGCCCCTCCCCACCTCCCAGCAGTCTCCTTGGTCACCAGGTGCCTTGGATCTAGCCCGGGAAGTAGCCCCATGTTTGGGTCGGTGCCTAGAGCCCCAACTCCTCAAATTGGAGCATGGCAAAGGCTTAAAGGAATGAGACATATGCATGGTCTTTAGGGCCGCAGGAGGACTAAAATCCTCGGCAGAGCCCCTAACTCCGCTAGCCAGCTGGCCGACTGACCCTGGGAAGCCCGTAATTAATCAGAACAAACAAGGAGTTGAGTGCAAAATGCAGGAAACCTGAGCAGGATCTTGGGAGGGGTTCAAGGACCCCTCAGAGCAACAGACCATGCTAATTAAGGAAAACTATCGAGAAAGTCTCCAGGAGGCCTCAGCTGTGGCCTGTCTTGCCCTCCGAGGTGTCTCCTCATTCTCAGTTCAGCCATGGCTGGGCCACGCCACAGCCCTGCATGGGATTCAGCTTCAACAGCTCAAAAAGCCCCAAGACCAGCTGGCCCTCCCTTCTTCAGCCCTGCCCTCCTGGCTCGTCACCCAGACTCCTTTCCTGGAGTTCTGTTTGAAGTGAGAAAAGGGGAATCAGGAAGGGCTGGGCTTGTGGTGTGAGCTTGTCATTAACTCCCCTGGGCCTCAGTTTCCACATTAACAAAATGAAATGCCAGTCCCATGTTCTCTCCACTCCTCTCCAACCCCAAGATTCACATATTCAGTTTCCTTGTTGAGATTTTCCTTCACGTAGCCAAAGACAACATGTGAGCTAGTGTGAGTGGTGCTGACCTGAGCTGCCTGTCAAGAGAGTGGGTGCAGAAGGATGGCCGTTCCCACCCTCATGTCCTGCCTGTGACCCGACCCTCGTAATAATTCCAGAGAGGTTGAGGGTCAGGTCGCATTTATGGCTGTTGTGCAATTCGGCAGCACCAGACTCTGACCAGACTTGGAAGGTCCAGAGGGCTTCACACAGTGTCTGCGTGTGGAGGGAAAGACAAGGAGAGTGTGACATGGCTGTGTCGGCGTGAGGTATGCTGGCTGTGTCATGTTTACTTCCCGAAAGGCACATGCAGCTCCCGTGGCCCAAGGAGGCGACTCACCTAGTGGGACTGACTTGGGAAGCTTTTTTGCTACCTCAAATTTAAAGCTTGGAGTCAGGAAAATGACAAAGTTTATGAGCTTTGAGTTCTCTCAGGTTGGGGTACAGATCCTGGGCCCACCCCACACCACAGTGTGACCTTCAGCAAGTGACTTTATCACCACGTGTGCAACATGGCAGGACTCAAATCTGATGTGCGTGTACCGGAGCCGCACACCCTCTTGCTTATTTCAGTAAACCCAGAATGCAAGTAATATTGTAAATTGCAACTGCAATGTAATTTCATCATATAATCTTATATTTGCAAGTATAGGTGATTGTATATATTTTATATTTGCAGTTATAATGTTTAGAGTGGTATAAAATCTAGCCAGGCACACGTGGGAGGTCGTGTTGAAGCCAGGACTTCAAAGCAAATCTGTCCCCAAACCTGAGTTCTCCAGTGGACTCATCGTCTCTCTTGAGCTTCTTCTAGTTCTAAGCACTTATCTTCTCTAAACTTTTAGAGACAACTAAAGGATTTCGTATAAGTAAATTGGATAACATGGTACCCGGCACCTACTCATCCACTTTGAATTGTTATTTCATACTTTCTTCATTTAGTAATGATTAGCAATTATAGCTTGTGGCAATGGAAAGAAAGATAATTCAAGGCATTTGCTTTTCCCCTCAAATCCAATACTCTGGTCCCATAAAACTACTCAAATCAAGAGAACAAAAATTTCACAGGTGTTAAGTATTGCTTGGCACATATACAAGAGTAAAACATCGTATTATTGTAGATAAAGTGTAGACAGACCACTGCCTACAAGCCACACTCAACCAGCCCCCTGTTTTTATAAATAAGCACTCCCTGGAGCATGGCTATGGTTATCCATTTATGTAGGGACCGAGGCTGCTGACATGGGATGCCTCAGAGGGGAGCACCTGGACCCAAGAGCCCTGAGATTCCGACTACCTCGCTCTTTGCAGAGAAAGTTTTCCAACCCTTGTAGCAGACCACACCAGTTCCACAAGAATACTAGTTGGAAAGCTTAGAAAGAAATTGGTCTTCTCATCATTGGGGAGGAAATGTAACAGAGGTATTTAAAGCACTCAAGGGTCCACATAGCAAGACGAGCCAATTAGTGTGAACCAAGCCGGTGTATGATTAATTTCCAAGTGCACATGAATTCTGTTACGAAGAATACAAATTAAAAATACCTAAACACTTCACCAAATCATAGGAGCTTTGAGTCATTTGGTCAATAAATAATTGAAGTAACTTCTGCCATAAAAGGCCCCCTAGCATTATGTCCTTTAGAGCCAGCCCCACGGCAGCACAGAAGACATTCTATCCATCCTAAGAAGTCAGCCAACGGTGCGTGCCAACAGTGACTAACAGCGACGGAAGACGCCAGTTGGAAAAGATTCTTAGCAATTTGTCTAAGAAATAAGCATAACAAGTTGTTTAAGATTCATAGGTTCCGTCCTCTGCAGTTAAATACACTGTTACAGGTTTCCCCAGAGTTAAAGAATTAAGAGTTGCCGATTCATTATTGTTGCTGTTTAATAATGGTAAAGGCTGCCATTTCCAATAAATCAGGCTGACATCCCTCTTTGAGCAGCCATGATTATCGTGATTTACTGTTACCCTTGCCATTTGTTTTGTTTACATTTTTATGCATGACCAATCATATTGCTGAAAGTAACTGAGAAACCTACTCAAAACGGATAAAGGTGAAAAGAGGACTTAGGTGGTCCACAGAATGCAAAGCTGCCTTCAAGTGTGTCCTGACTTCGGATTCCAGACTTGGGGGTGGCGTCTGGCTCTTGGCTTTGCTTCCAGTGGGCTGGTTTCGTTTCAGGCTTCACGAGTTTCAGCCTTGTCTCTCAGAGCTTTTGGGTGGCTGCAGCCACACCCCGACAACCAGTATGGTAGAGAAGAAACCTTCCTCTCTGCAGAATCCCCAGCTAGCTTCTCCACACACCTGCAGTGCGCAACCCAATCCAAGGAGGAAGTGGGCAGGTTGGCTTAAGGAAATCCAGATGTATCCTCAGAGCATAGCTGGTATTGAGCCTGTCCTGTCTATCCTGGTTGAAAGTGGAGGACAAAGAATCACCCGCAGGAGTCAGAAAACTGCTGCTGCAGGTGTGAGGAGGTGCACAGCTGCGCTCCTCACCTGTGAAGCAGGTTTTGTGCTCCCTGCATTGGTTTAAAATTTGAATTTCACAGAGAAAGTGTCTTTGTGGGTGATGAGGCCTCTGGGTTCTTGCGCACAACGAAGAACTGTACATGGCAGGGGACTGTAAGGAAACAGCAGCAGAGTTTACTGAGGTGGCAGTGTGCTCAGAGTGAGCAGGCTCCCAGCCAGGGACAGGAAATCTGCACGAGTGTGGAGGGCACGGGGTTCAGGGATTTAAATGTTGTGCCACAGGTCTAGGGGGCCTCTGTTGGGCCTTCCAGAGCATGCTTGGCTGCATGATTGACAGGAGGCTGAGTCGTGTCAGCTGTACCTAATGCGCATGTTCTTTCCCATAGTTCACTGGGATATAATTGGATTATGAGATGCAGTCCATATGCGTGAACTTTAATGAGCTCCAGGTGAAGCAAGGTTTCTTCAGGTCATGCCAGAGACACTGGCACGATGCATGCTTGTTTGGAGTTTGGCAATTTTCTAGAGTGGGCTCAGGGGTCTTCATTTCTCTTATTTCTGCCTCTAGGAAGTAGACATTAGGACAAGGGTGGGGGTAGTGGGGAGTTGGCTTTGCCCGGGTTCAGGTGAATGGAGGGAAGGGGCCCAGTGGCCCCAAGTGTACTATCTACATTAAAAACAGAATTTTGTGTCTAAAGTGTATGTTTCAGAACCAGACTCCTGAGCTTTAAACACCACCCCTCACACATTAGCTGTGTGATCTTGGGCAAAGTATTAACCTCTCTGTGCTTAGTTTTCTCTAAAATGAAGATAAAAACATCTGCTCGACAAGGTTTTCATGAGAGTTGAGTGAATTAGAATTTATAAAGCATTTTGAGCAGTGGTCCCTAGGAAGCACTGTGTATGTATTTTACCATCATTTTCATATTTGGGTCAGCAACTGGAAAGTATGTCAAACATAGGCAGAACTGTAAAAATGTTTTGGTATTTCTGGTCTGTCTACATGCGACTAGTTCATTTTCTGTTGTGATAAGGAATAATATTGGCCTTTACACCAGTTCTTCATACATTAATCAGGATGGGTTAGGTTATGCTGAAATAACAAGTAATCCCCAAATCTTCAATGTCTTCAAACAATACAAATCACTTTCCCATTAATACTGTGACTGGTTTTTGGAGTGCTGGAGTCTCCTTCTGGAGGTGGTTTCTAGGTACTTTCTGTCCTGAACAAAGACTTGATCACAACAAGCACGAACAGTAGCAAAGTTTTATTAAAGGCAGGAAGAGAAAAAGACTGTGCAGTGTGAGTCTGAGCCAAGTCAAAGTGGAAAAGAAGTGCTGCAGCACGAGGGTGGGCCACCAGGCAAGAGACGGCACAGTGGCAAGACCTCCTTGTCCACTGTCCCTTTCAATCATCCGCGCCACAGGCTGCGGTCAGGGCTCAGCCACTCTACCCACCCTGCCTGAGTGCACAGGGGAAAGCCGTGTGCAGGCGCTGAGAACTGGTCTGCAGGCGTCTTGGGGTTTTGTAAAGAGCGGTCACACCTACTTCCTAGCCAGCTTCGCCACGCCCTGATCTCCTGTCTCACACTACACGTCCACTGCGGGTCAGCTGGGGGCTTTGTGCTGTTGTCGCTTTTTCACAGCAGAGGGAAAGGTAGCAGAGATTACAGATTCCTAGGGATCCTTCCCTCAAGCGGCATGTGTCACTTCTGATTAGCATCCCCCACACCAAGCAAGTCACGTGACCGCGCGTCGGCGGGACCTTGCAGTCTGTTCCCGAGGAGACAGAAGATCTGCAGACGGATACTTACACTCACAAGCGCCATGTTCTCAACGGACTTACAGACTTCTAGAAACCTTTAATTCCCCTGGTTCTTTCACAGTCTAGTCCTCCGAACACTGAATCCTATTCATTTGTCTAGCATTGTTCGATCATAATCTGAGAATATGGAAAATAGGGAACCAGAGACTAGAAATTCAGGTAAAACACAACTATGCTCAAAGCTTATTGATTATGTAACCTTAGTTTCTTTATATTTAAAAAGCAGGATGATAATGTAGCATTGGCCACTCCCTTAGGAGCTGTCATCTGCAAAGTTACTTCACCTCCCATTCTAAATTCTAAGGAAAAGCCCAATATAATGATTAAGATGTCAACTGCTAAATAATCTTTCTTTTGATTTGCAGAACCCAGCCCCTCTGCTGACCTTCAGCTACCACTGCAATATGTAATACTCTTCCTTGTTCTTCAGCCCCACACAATACCTAACCAAAGCATGCAAATTGCTGTGAGGTTGAACTTTCAGAAAAATAATATGTTTGTCTAAAGAATTAGAGGAACTAACCCTAGAAGATCAAGATCAAATGAGATGTTCTGGGGTGGAGGGGGTGACACACATTCCCTGAATGACAATAGGACCCCCTTCCTCATGTAATCTTCCTGCCTGTTGCCCCTGTCTCTGGCTTCCCTTTCTATAAAAGGCCTTTGCATATGGATTTCTTAAGATGAGCTTTGTAGGGGGAATAATAGCTCCCCCTATCTTCTGGCTCCTGAATAAATTTGTTTCCTCACCACACCAACTCTTATCTCTTGAATATTGGCTTTCTGGTGGTGAGTAGACAGATTTGGATCTCGTAATAATCACGTATCAGTATATATACAAAGCTTCTTTAGTGTTAAATGAAATAAAATGGGCAAAGGCCTTTTTAGTTTCTGACCTAAAGTAAATGGTCAGAGTATTAGAGCTACCTCAGACCCTGGGCAATATACCAGTTTTAGACTGCTTTCCTGCTGTGATTAACCACAGAAATAAAAGTCACAGACATTTTCACAACTAATCATCCACTGTCACCGAAGTGAGCCTCACAAATGAGGAAGGAGAGACTTCATCCTTTCACATATCTGGCTGCTGGGTAGCTAGGCTAGAGGGACCACTTCTGGTCCCAGTTTGCACAGTTAAGAAACTAGACCAGGTCCAGCTTCACGGTCCTGTGACCTCTGCAGTGACACAGGTTCACACAACTGGTTTGCGTGCAATGAGCTCCAATGTTTTTACACTGGGTCCCACGAACTGTATAGCCAGAAGTGTCAAGTGCAAATGATTCTACAAATCCTTTTGCTTTTCCTGCTCTCCTCCCATCACTTTGCCCATGGGAGGAATACCAGAAAACAGAAAGGGGCCAGTGCTCATTTGCATGCAGCAGGAGCAGGGGTCCGGGAGCCCCGGCAGCGGCAGGCGGTAGGGTATGACTTCTTTCAAGCACAGTGCATCACTAATGAAGCTTCTCCAGCTTTGACCCTCTGGGAAATGTGATCCAGTCTTGGAGAAAATTGCCCTGTGTCTGCCGGTAGGAAGGGAGAAGAGCAGACCTGTATGTTCCACAGCACAAAGCTATAATAACACTTGGGGCCTCAAGCAATTAGGTTTTGCTCTAAGTTGCTCATTTGGGAATGAATCTGCAAGACGAATACTTTCCTATCACCTAGGAAAATGTTACAGGGCTCTGTCAATGTGGCGACCATTGGGAACAACTTCAGGCTTCCGGGTTAGGGACCTCAGCAAGGAGCTGGTTGGGGTTAGGAGATGGGGGCCAGAACCTGGGAACCCTGTATGTAAGTGAT
Organism: Dolichotis patagonum; assembly: GCA_004027295.1. Lineage (NCBI taxonomy): Eukaryota > Metazoa > Chordata > Mammalia > Rodentia > Caviidae > Dolichotis > Dolichotis patagonum. The sequence goes on from PVJX010009912.1 coordinate 16,475, forward strand.
CTATACACTTGCAGCCTTGGGGGTCTGCCTGTCACACACAGGGCAGGAAGCAAACCATGGAAACCCCCTTGGGTTCATGAAATAGGAACCTCAAGAGCACAAGTCATTCTTGAGGTTTAATGCTTATCGATAGGCAAAACATTTAGGAAAATGCAGAAAAGAGTCAATCTTGTACCCAGATTTAATACATTCTGGCTTATTTCCTTTAGATTCCTTTTTTTGGGGTAAGGGGAGTCTAATCAGTAAAGACCTACCTGTAGCCTTCATTTTCCCCATTTGTTTCCTTTTGTTCCTAGGAAAGTTGTGGTATTGCTTGTCCTTATACTGAAAAATGCAATTGTTCATAAATAACATGTAATAGTACTTCTGATGTTTTCAAGTTTTACAACAATGTCATCATGTCAAACATATTTCCTTTGACTATTTTAGAATTTTCACCTATGCTTGAGGTATACATGTGTTGATGAAAACCTAGCACTGTGGTTTCATTTTAATTGATGAATGGTATTTCAGTAAATGAATGATTATACAATAATTTATTTTATGCATTGTATAAAATATGCACATACTTCCTTATGTATCCTTGTCCTTATCAGAGATAATGAGCATCCTTGTCTTGTTCTTCACTTTATAGGTACTATTTCTGTTGGACTCAGTAGCTTCCAGATGACTCAAAAAACTAACCTAAGAATTGTAGGAGTCAGGAAAAATTATACAATGAATATAACCAGTTTATTTACCAAAATCAAGGCAGTTAATTTTCCAAGTCAATGAAAAGAATTCAACTTTCAGGTAGATGAGACACAGAGAACCCCAAATAGCCACCTCTAGAAAAGAACTTCATGATCCATCACAGTTAAAATCACAGAAATCCAGCACAAAGACAGAATACCAAGTGCTATGATAGAAAAACATTAAGAAAAGTGTTAACTTTTAAAAGCAAATCTACCAGACTAACAGCAGATTTCTCAACACAAATCTCAAATTCCAGGAGAGCTTGGGGCGTTTTTCAAGCCCCCAAAGAAAACAACTTTCAGTTGATACTGGTACATCTCACAAAACTATGTTTCAAAATTAATGGAGAAACAAAGACTTTCCATGCCAAAGAAGAATACCTGAAGAAATCTATGACCAATGAGAGAGTGTTGCAAAAGTACTCAGAGAATACAACGAAGTCAGCACCACCAAAGAGCCCAAAGGGAAGAATACATTTGGCAAGGCAGGCAGACAAGCAAGAGAGTGAAATAAAGAAAATCACAGCAGAAAAACAATAAAATTACTGGATTTGGTCAATATTGTTCAGTAACAATGCCCACAGTAAATGGTCTTAACTCCCCAGTTGAAAGACACAGATAGACAAACTGGATCAACAACAACAACAAACAATATTATCCCTGCAAGAGACACATCTCATCTCTAAAGGAACACAGAGTCAAAGTGAAAGGATGGAAAACGGTACTCCATGCAACAGGAATCTGAAAGCAAACAGGGGTATTTATCCTGCCTTTAGACAAAGACACTTGAATTCAAACCTGATCAGCAGAGTAAAAGGTCACTATGCATGGGTGCGGGGAACAGTTCACCAGGTAGGGATAACAACTGCAGATATATATGAACTGAATGCTAGCATACCCAATTTTGTCAAACAAATACTGCTGGATGTAAAAGGCCAGATAAACACCCACACAATCACAGTGGTGGACTTCAATACTTCACTCTCACATAAACAGGCTAACTGGACAAAAAAATCCATTAATATTAGAGTTGAGCCACACCATTGAACAAATGGACTTAAAAGATATGTACAGTGTTTTATCCAAAAAGAGAATGCGTATTTTTCTCAGCAGCATGTGGAGACTTCTCCAAAATAGACTATAACTTGGGTCATAAACCATGTTCAAGTACATACGAAAGATTTAAAATAATGTGTATACTATCAGATCTCAGTCCAGTGAAAGTAGAAATCATCAGCAAAGGAAATCACTGGTTCTATGCAAACACATGAAGACTAAGTAATATGTTCTTGAATAATCAATGGGTCACAGAAGTATTTAAAGAAGAAATAAAGCTTTCCTAAACCAAGTGACAATAGCAGCACAGCAAGCTGAAACCTAAGGGATACAATGAGAGCAGCCCTACGAGGGAAGTTTATGGCTGAGAATGGCCACATTAGAAACAGAGAAACTCCACATAAATAACCTAATGATGCACCTACAGGTCCTAGAAGAACAAAAGAAATCTAAATCCAAAACTTGTACAAGGAAGAATATTAAGAAGATCACAATGGAAATTAATGAAATTAAGACTTAAAAAACTTTACTAGTCCCTGATTTATGAATGTTCAAGTTTTGAACTTTCATAGATACACAAATCTCAAATTATGAACATTTGTGGATGCATACAAATTGTGGAAGTCCCATACCACCATTGTAAGGTGTCTGTAAAAGTAAAAATATTTTATTACAATTTTACTGTACTATACCACCACTTAAAAGTAATTGTAAAAAATAGTGTATTTACAGTATTTCTGTGTGTATGTTTGTTTTTTATGTTTTATATTATATATTTGTATCAAAGATATATAATTCATTTTGTCAGACTTGTGAACGAATAAGACTTACAGAATGTTCTCCCAGGATGGAACTGGTTTTGAAGTCAGGGGCTTACAGTAGAAGGACCAGTGAATCAAAGAGTCAGTTGTTTGAAAAGATAATTAAATTAGATAAACTCTTAGCGAAACTTACCAAAAGAAGGAAAGAAAATACCCACATCAATGCTATTAGACATCCAAAAGGGCAAACCACAGTGGACACCACCGAAGTCAAAGTAAGAAACTTCTTTGAAAAGCTGTATTCCAATATGTGGGAGAATCTAGAACAAATGGATAAATTTCTAGACAATATAAATCACAGAAACTGAACTAAGAAGATAAAAAACTCATGAATAGAATAAAAACAGGCAATAAAATTAAACAGTAATAAAATCTCTACTAAAAAAAGCCCAGATGGATTTGCTGCTGAACTGTGTCAGAACTTCACAGAAGAATAAATGCCAATACTCTTAAAACTCTTCCACGAAACTGCAAGGGAGAGAGTGCCAACAGACTCACTCCTTCAAGTTAATATTACCCTGATACTAAAACTGGACTAGGACTTAGCAAAAAACAAAAACTATTGACCAATTCCATTAATGAGCATATATGTGAAATTTTTAGCAAGATCCTTGCAAAGAGAATACAAATAATCACTGGAAAGGTAGTACATCATATCAGACTAGCTCCATCCCAGGAGTGCAAGAGGATTCAACATATGTAAATGAATAAATGTAATTTACCACATAAGCAGAAATAAGGAGAAAGTCAAACATTCAACTCGATAGATGTAGGAAAAATCTTTGTCGGGCTCCAACACCTATTTGACAAAAACCTTGGTGAACACGGGCACAGAAGCACTTTATCTTAAAAAGAGAGCCATGGATGGAGAACCCACTGCTAACATCATACTACAGGAGGAAAACCTGACAGCGTGTCCACAAAAATCAGCAACAAGGCAAAGATCTTCTCTTACGACTCCTGTTTAATGCAGTGCTCTAAATCACAAAAATCAGTAGCGTTCCTGTCCACCAAGAGTGAACCCACTGCGAAAGAAATCAGGAAAACAGTCTCTTTCACAGCTGCTCTAAGAAACTGAATATCCAGGAGCTAATCTAACCAAGGAAATGAAAGACCCTTACACTGAAAACAATACAGCTTTGAAAAAGAAATTGAAGAGGATGTTAGAAAATGGAAAGATATTTCCTGCTCTTAGACAGGCAGAACCAATATTATCAAAATGACCACATTTCCAAAAATTGTGCATAGTTTTAATATACATTCAATCAAAGGATTATTAGCTTTTTTATAAACAGAACTGGATAAAGCAACCGTGACATTTATTGGGAACCAGAAGAGACCTAGAATAGCTAAAGAAACCCTGAGCAATTAGAGGAAGGCAGGAAGCATTACAGTCCCAGCTTTTAAATTATACTGCAAAGCTATAGTAATGAAACAGCATGGTGCTGGCACAAAAACAGACATGTTGACTGATGAAATAGAATATAGGATGCAAAAGCAGCCCCAAATACTTTCAGCCAAATGATTTTCTACAAAGGGGCCAATAATACATGCCAGAGGAAAAAATAATCTTTTTAACAAGTGGTGCTGAGAAAATTGGTTATTACATGTAGAAGATTGAATCTAGATCCATATCTCTCCCTTTGTAACAGACTGAATTGAAAATAGATCAAAGATCTATATATTAAACAGGAGCACTGAATCTGAGAGAAATAAAGGCATCATAGCACGGTGATCCATGCACATCCATGTTGATAGCAGCACAGTTCATAATAGCTAAAATTGGAAGTGGCCTACACACCATGGAGTACTATTTTGTGAGAAGGAAGGCTAGTCTTGAGTCATCTGTAGGAAAGTGGATGCGTCTTGAGACCACAATACTAAACATGGAACATAATACTAAACGTAATACTAAAGAACAAGATAAAAGGGCTAGCTAAAGAACTATGGAGGTAGAAACTGTAAAGGTGGAGATGGGACCAGGAGAGGGAGGGTTAAAGTAGACCAAGATGTGCTATGCATATGCATTAAACCCAAGCTGAGTGTAATTACTGTGTATCACAAACATACACTAATCATCAAAAAAAGACATCACTTCTAAAGTTTTAGCACTCAGTGTTACAGTTGCCAGAAGGTTTTGAGATGTGCTCTTGTGTAAGGGAGTTCCCTAAATTTCTCGGTTGCTAATCATTTTTATTATTTTATGAAGTGCCACTTGGCATCTAACGGCTGAGCCTATGCACCTTCCTTTCAATCTGTTGCTAGGTGGCTTTCTTCGCTGGGCAGAAGGCAGGAGCTCCTGCTGCGTGGCGCCCCAGGCCCTGCTGACGGCGGCCTGCATCGCTCAAGCCTGCCGCGGCGGAAGCTGAGCGTGACCATGCTCCTCACTGGCCCTGCAGCTCCCTGTCCGGCATGGGGCGCTCTGGCCGCAGTGCCGGGGGGTCATTCACGGAAATCTGCTGAGGGTGCTGGGCAAAGTGGAGAGGAGACAGCGGCTGGAAACTTCCCTCACCTTCCTTCTCCTGGAGCCTGGGCCCACTGCTGAGCTGGCTGAAAACTAACCCGCCCTGATGTTGATGACCACTGGGTGGACCAGCGCTGACCACCCCAAGCTTCTGGTGCGCTGGTTAAATCAATGCCTCTTTGTTTATATCACTAACCAAGTCCCCTGTGCCTGCATCTGACCATGTGTCGAATAGCTTCAGTGATAGCCATCTCCTTTTAATAGTCTGTGGTGCTGAGGATTGGATCCAAGGCCTTCACACTGGCTACACGCTGAGCCTTTTTAATGAATGAATGAATGAATGAATGAGTGAATGAATTAATGAATGAATGAGTTTTTGAAACCAGATTGGCCAATCTTCCTGTCTCAGCCTTCTAGAGTGCTGAGATGAAAGCCATGCACCATCATTCCTGGCTCATCTCTGTATTTTTGAGAGAGACCTTACCTGGTAAGTACATATGTATACTATTTTATGTGTACTATTGTATTTATTACCTCGCTAATACGTTATTTAAGTGTTTTGCATTTGCGTTCATTGGTGAGAGAGGTCTATAATCTTGTTAAATCCATTAGCTGGAAAGATCCATGACATTAGATGAGGAGCTTTTTCTTCCACCCTAATCTTTGGACTAGCACATATGAAGTGATGCTTCTGTGTTAATAGTGAAGGCACTTGTCTGGCCCTGATACTTTAGTGAATAAAGTTCTGATTACTGACTTAATTTCTTTAGTGCCCTCTCTCTCTTGCTTTCTCTCTCTCTTGCTTTCTCTCTCTCTCTCATCTCTACCCCTAAATCTATCTGTATCATCTTTATCTCTCTCATCTCTATATCTCTCTCATCTCTATCTATCTCTATCTCTTCTTAATTTAATTTTGGTAATTCGTGGTTTTCTTCCAGTCAGTCACTAGCAACGTTTCCATAGTAGTGAACTAAAGTTGCTTGTGACGCTTTCTTACAGTCTTGCCATCTTCAATACACCCAGAGTTGCCCTCTTTTTACTCCTAACATTGCTCGCTTGTATTCTTTTCCTCACACTTGAACTCATCAGCTTGGATACTGCATTAGTCTGTACAAAGATCCATCCAGCTCTCAACTTCCGGGTCTTGCTGTTTCACTGTGTTCTGTTATTTTCTCCACCTTCTGTTTCTTATCATTCCCTCCAGCCTGCACTGCTTTCTTCTGCTTCTTGAAGGCGATTGCTTTACTCATTTCTGATTTTTTTGTTTCAGAATTCACTCAGGGCTGCCGCCCCTCCTGAGCCTCTTCCTGAGCTGGCGAAGGTCCCCCAAGTCCTCCCCCAAGGAGCCCTTGCTGCTCTCCACTGGCGCCTCACCTGCCATGGGGGGCTTGCTCAAAGGAGGGCCCCACACATCAGCTAAGACACAGTAGAGTTCAAAATGGGCAATCTGTCCTTAGAGCTTTGAATATATTATTCCATGGCCTCCTATGCAATTAACTCTTTAAAAAATTTTCTGGTAAAGTAAGTCTCCTACCTTCCCCGTGGTACCTTTTCTAAGTCACTGTATCACAGAATCCCTCGAATGCTAAGGTCTCTGAGGCTATGCAGGACAAGGATGTTTTTTTAACAGATGGACAGAACTCAACATTGGAAGGAATGGGTGGTGAATTTTTAATTGGGAGACAACAATATTGTCATTGTTTGAAGCTATTTAGAGATGCCATGTTCAGTGTCCAGGGTCTGTGTCTCATTTTCTTAAATAAAAAATAGGAATGGTGCCAAAATTTTGGTCTTCTTAGAAGTTTTGCAGATTTCAGTCAGTGACAATCCTATTGAGAACAGAGATGGCCAAGTTGTGCTCAGAGATGACAGCAAAATCCTGAAACATTATTTTCTGAGCTTCGTAAGTACAGTAGCACCAAATGACAACATCTGCAAATGTTCTGAAAGGGGTCACAATTATTGGGAGAAGTTTATCTATTCTCCCTGGGTGCGTGAGCTGTTTACTACACATGGGTTCCATAGTGGGACCTGGGAACCTTAGCCTGGGAGTCAGACAGAATTAAGTTTGTATCACAATTTTATCACTTACTCGAATGCACAATTTTGGACAGATCACAAGGCTCATTTGGGAATAGCTTTTCATATTGCACCATGAAGATAATTATACTATCTGACAGAGTTGGTGACTGAAAAAGTCTTTACAGGGTTAATGAACAGAAATAAAAATGGAATCCCTTTAAGTTATTAAAAAAAACCCTAAGTTTTGTGTGTTCCTAAACTTTAACATTGATACCGATTAGTGCTAACATGATGTCATACCCCGTAATAAATGGGTATAATTTCTGCAATAGTTAATATTTATTAAAATTGTAAAATACAGTAAGGCATCACTTTTTATCATTGCTGAATAACTTGCCTACTTTTTTCCTATAGTTATGTTCTTCTATGGCTATTATGCCTCTTATTCATAAAATAATACAGTACTATTGCAAAACACATACAGCACAATGTTTAGGTAATTCAGTTTTAATGCAAAAAAAAAAAAGAAAAAGAAAAAGAAAAGCATTGTTGGTGAGAAGGTAAAGTAATACAACCACCATGGAAATCAGTGTGGGGATTCCTTAGGAAATGAAAACTAGAAACTCTATTTGACTTAGCTATTCTTTTAGGCATCTTTCTCCAAAAAGTTAAAGGCATTACAGTGACACGGGCATATCCGTTTACAGCAGCACAGCTTGTAACAGCTAAACACTGGGAACAGCCTGTCTGTCCAAGAGCAGACGGATGGGTAAAGCAGGTGTGGTGTTACAAACACCACCATGTGCGTCACAGAGGAGCTGCTCTACCATAACGCAGGAGAAACGAGTCCTTTGTAGGCAAGTGATGCACTGTAAGATGGTAACATTCAGTGAGACGAATCAGACACATGAGTTTATCTAAAGGCTTCTCTCATATGAGAAATTAAAAGTATGAGCAAAGAGCAAAATAGATGACAGAAAGTAGGAAGTAGGGAGCTAGATCTTTCTCCAATGGGAAGGGGCCCAGAAGCGAGAGGAGGAGGGAGAGCGGGGAGGGCAGCGAACGAAGAGAGGCGTGGAGACGCGTTGTACGGGTACCGGCTCGGCACAAGGACGGGAAATGCTGTGTACTGAACACATGCATTAACAAAAAACAATTGAATGAAAACAACAAGACTATGGCTGTTCAGAAGCAAAGCAGGGACCAGTGAAATTTCCTGGGCCCCTGCATGCCTCTGTCAGGGTCTCTGCTGGGAGACTCAGTCAAGACCCAGTTCTGCCACAGTGGAGATGGGGGTCACCTCCCGGCCTCCCCGGGGTCCTCTGAGGACCGCATAGAAGCTGGGCCAGTCTATAAATACAGTGAACGCAAATACCTCACAGGCTAGCAAAGGGGGAGAGAATGGATCAGTTCCCAAAGTTATTATACACCAAAGGGCTCTTCGTTGGGTGACTCACACACAAGATAAAGACGAGGTTCAGTGCACACCCGGCATATGGAACCTGTTCTGCAAACAGCAGTTAGTGTCACTGCACTGCCACGGTGCTACCATCTCGGCTTTCTCCTTGGTTGAGTTTTACATCTCAGTCTACAAAAATAAAACTCACCTGATGTTGTTTACCTAGTTACAACCGATGACATGTTTGAATGGTTCTTACTGTTTTTCTTCAGTGAGTTTAAATTTCATGTATGTCTTTCACCATGCATTACCCTTCCCATCTTTCTGGACAATAAATCTCTTTAGAAAGATGTTTAACAGTCCTGTGGCTTCAGCGTAGTCAATATGTTCATTAAGCACATTCCCAAAAGGAGATAAATGAATAAGAATACATACTTCTCAGATGAAGAAACACAAATGGCAAATAAATATATGAAAAACCGCTCAACATCTTTAGTCATTCAGGAGATGCAAATTAAAACAACACTGAGATTCCATATCACCCCAGAAAGAGTGGCTATCATCAAAACATCATCCCATAACAAATGCTGGTAGGGTTGTAGGGAAAAAGGAACTCTTTTGCACTGTTGGTGAGAGTTTAGACTGGTGCAACCACTGTGGAAATTAGTGTGGAGATTCCTTAAAAACTAGGATTAGAGGTCTCATTAAATCCAACTCTTCCCCTTCTGGGTATTTTTCCAGAAGAAGTGGAAACATCATATCAAAGCTATACATGTGCACCCATGTTGCTAGCGACACAATTTGTAATAGCTAAATCTTGGAAACAACCCAAATCCCCATCAACCAAGAAATGAATAAAAATGATGTGATATTTTTATACGATAGAGTACTACTCAGCTATATAGAAAGATAAACTTGAGACTTTTATAAGTAAATGGATGAAAATAGAGATCATACTTATAAGTGAAATAAGTCAGACTTGCACGTGTAAACATTGTATTGTCTCACTAGTACGAGAAGCTGAAAGTGTAAATAAGATTCAAAAAGTAGAACAGACACTGTGTGGTATAGATAGAAACTGCTCAAAAGGAAAGAACAGCTAGGATGGGAAAAGGGAAAAGAAGGAAGGGAAAAAAATATACACTTACACACACAAGATAGCTGTATTATATTGTACTATAGTACAATAGTACAGATAATTGTACTACATTGAAAAGAACAGTTGGTGCTTATATTGTGTGATCAATTTTGCAAGCCTACATATCTGATAATCTGAGCAACTATTTCAAAGACAACAATATGTAATATAATAACTATTGTTAATTATTTTGTTTGAAATTCTGTTTCATTTTTATTGTTTTTATTCTTATTAAAATAAAAAAGAAAGTAAAGGCAACATTTTATGAAATAATGTTTAATTGTCAAAGAATTTTATGTAATGCCTTTTTTTCCTAAAGAAAAGTAGTCAAAACTCATTAGGTGTGTAACAGACTTACAGTTGTTGTTATATTCAAATTTCTCCCCGTTTTATTTAACATGATTTTCTCCTCTTTAGGTGACCTTTGTCTCAAATCTCAGAGCTGCATATAATGAGCATAAGAGCCTGTTGTCTGTGGAAACTATGACAAAGTGCCATCACAGATTTTAATGAGAAGAGAAAATACCAGGAGGAAGAAAGAAAATAGCAGAGTCCACTGTTCATTTAAATCACATTGAGTAAAAATATTTATTTTAGCAGTGCAGGATCATATCTTCATTTCCCTGGTACAAAACCTACCCTTTCAACACGCCTGAGCCAAATGACGTGGCAATGAGAACAATAACTCCTTTTATGCTTCCACCTCTCCAGAGCGCTGAACGGAGTAATGAGGGGCCACGGAGCGCGGCAGGCCGGCCTCCGAGGGTGACACAGAGGCGCCACGCTTCCCGGGACAGAGCCTGCGGCCCCTGAAGCCATGCAGGGACGCTCTGGGTTCTGCCTGCTGCCCCCACAAGCACGGTCTGCAGGCCCAGTGGCTGGGGGGAGGTGTCGCCCCGAGCTCAGTGTCACTAGGAAAAGGCCGGTGCTGTGCTCTTAGCATCCCACCCTCCCTTGTGCTTGCCGCCAGTGAGGACGCGGCCCCTAGACTCTTTCTGAACAGGGTGCAAAGTGTAGCCTGTCCCCGAGGGTAGGGGCCCTGCATATGAATGTGAGACTTAAACTTCAGTGTCACTGAAGACGGCAGGGAAATGAAGAACTTTAGATTTGCCTCAAAAGCACAAACAAGCCCCTTTCCAAACGCTCTCACCTCAAATCCCTTCTGATCGCATTGGAGAAAATCTGTTTCAAAGACCGATGATCTCTAGTTTAAAATTAGGGAATAATACCTATTTTATTATAGTGTTGGTTCAGATGATTTATCACAAAATTACGTGCCATGTGATGTTTGGAAAGCTGCCAGCAAGTTCTAAAAGGTCACAGAGAGACATACACGAAAGATAAAAGGTATCTATCGCATGGATATCAGGGCATCAGACAGAAACTGTAGACCTTCAGTTATTTCTCAGGCACAATCACTGTCTCCACTGAATTATCTGGTGATTAACAGAAAAATATTTTGGAGGACAGATAAGGCGGGCCTGACGGGGAGCACAGCAGGCAGATTGCCAGAGAGGTGCAGATAAAAGCCAGCCGTGTCCCCACCTCCTGACCCCGTCCGATAGTCAGATAAGAGCGCCCACCGCAGAGGAAATCAAACACAGCAGAGCACGATTAGATCCGCGTGTCCAGAGACTGGGATCTTTTATTTTTTTAAAGGATGTAAGAATAAAAGCCTTGTTTTGCTCCTCTCCCACTTGATTCTTGTTTCACTAAGTGTGAAAATCAGAATATAAAGCTGAGTCTACGTTTAGGTGCAGCTGAATCTCCCTCTTGGATGTGAAAACAAACAAAGAGCTTTGGAAAGTTTATGGTTTACCTTTACGTCATTGCTTGCTTTGATTCTCAGCGCAGCCCCGTGGGGAAGCTGGCAGAGCCTTCTGCTTCCCCCACTTTGTAAAGTGGGGGAAATGCCCCAAGAGGCTAAGTGACGTGCTGGAGACCAAGCTGTCCCTGTTTGGGACCTGAGGCTCACTGCCTGGAGGATGCACAAGGCACAAGCTGGCCGTCTTCCCTGCTTCCTCACACTCGTGCGCTTCTTTCTGTCTTCAGGTGACTGTTTTTGACTGAATCACTGTGGCACTCACCCCGCCCTGCGTTGGCAAACTCTAACTATGGCAGCCTGTTTGGGACACTTTTAGCCAATAAAATGGGTGTCAGTGTGAGATTTACAGCAAAGGGAGAGGGAAGATTTCTCTCTCCCACGCCTAGGTTTGTCCCAGACAAGTGCTTATTTAACACACAGGGTCGTTTCTGCTGCGTGGTAGGCATGGTCTGGCAGGGGAAGCACCAAGTGCACTGTCCTTTCTGCATATGGAAAAGCAGTTTGAAAAACACTCACAATAATCTTTTGCAAGACATAAAATTCTAGTTCCCACTTTAGTTGGCTTGCGGGTAACATCTTGACTGTATGTAGTTCAAATGACCATTCCATAAAAGAGACCAGAGAGAGAAAAGAAAGACCCAAGTCTCTAAGTGCTAATCATGCATCCAGAAATCAGGATATTGCTTTTGGTTGGTTTGGTTTTAGCTTAACAATGCATTTAAATAAAAATCCAGTAAAAAGGGCCAATTTCCAGAGCAGAAATAACATTTCTCAGCCGAGTTCACGATCCCATTAGTCAAGGTTTCACTTTTTAAACACAGAGACGAGTAAAAATGACAGCAGTTCATTGCATGTAAGTGTAGTGAACAGTTAAAGGCAATTAATTCCTTGAGTTGTTGACAAATAAATTCCTGCTCCTATGAAACTGCCTCGGAGACAAAGTCAGCTCCTGCGATACCGAAGAGGAAGCCGGTCCCTCTGCCACCCTGGCTGACATGAAGTAGCATTAGAAATTAGAACTGATAATCAGAGTCCGGCATAGAAGTCGTAAGGAAGGTTTGGGGTCTGTGGCAATGGAAATAATGAAGATGATAACAAAAGTAGACGGTGTGGACAAGGCTTGTCCCGTGTGCTCGGAGTAGAGTGCTCTACCCTGAGAATGCTCTTGGCACGGAAGAGGGTGACACGGCCCGGCGAGACACCAGGATCACACTGGGAATAGTCGATCAGTCTAGCTGTGTCTCCAGCTCGGCTGAAAGAGCTGTAGGGGACAAACCACACAGGCTGGTGCCCGTCCTGGCTCCTTGCCAACCCGTGACTCAGACAGTTCACGGGACCTTCACACACTCGTAAAGAAGCAAGGTTGGTGCTTCTGATCTGCGCTGCACTCCTGAGGTTCAGGGGCGCAGGAAATGGGCTTGGGGCTCACGGGCTTGACCTGTGTGCACACGTGAGGTATTTGCTTATAAATCCGCTTCTCTTTCAGAGGTGTGCAGATTGTCTCTGGCATACTGCAGTGAACTTCAAAATTATTCCTGAATTCATAAATTCTTGGCCATTCTTGGTATCTTCTCAAACATAAGATAAAAGCATTACTTCTATCAAGTTGGGGCCTCTAAAGATATTTTTACATAAAAATTAGGTCTCCATTTCTTCAGAATCAGGGAAGCTGTAACTTTCTATGGTTGCAAGAGACAGCTCAGATGAAGTATCAGCTTTTAAAAGTTGTGGGAACAATGTATTTCAATCGCCTTTTCCTCACTGCGCTGTCTTTCCACTTTTTGCTCTTCATGGCAAGAACGGTGAATGTCCAAATGTTCCCCTGAGACTAACCAAAGAGCAGACGCGGGGGCTGGGGGCAGGTGGCTCAGTGGTGAGCGCTTGCCTAGGGGGTGTGAGGTCCTGGGCTTCATCCCCAGCCAGTGAAAAGCATAAAAGAAAACAAGCAGAAGCTGATGATGTAGCAATGGCTGCCTCTCCTAATGCTCACGATGAAATTTTTTTAAATAAATTGTCAATTTCCTATGCTATTAGCAGTGAGCTTGGCAAAGTTTAGGAACTCCTGTTAGATTTGGTCTGAGTCAGGTACTTGAAGCAGGTGATGGTTGGTCCACTCAGAAAGCAGTCCTGGTGATGTTTCATCGGATGGGACTCCTCTCACGCTGTCCCCCCAGAGTCATGTGACTGATTCCGACCTACTTGAAAGGGCGAGGGCAGCTACTCCCACCCTGGTGGCTGCAGGAATGGCCACTACTAGAAGATCATCCTCGGAGAGTCCAGAAGACAGGCCCATAGCATCTGAGAGCTCACTTGGGAAAAAGTCGCATGGCAGAGGGGCCTGTCCAGGGGCGGGGAAGAGAGGGAAGCTATGCACCCTTCCCAGTCACACCCGCACCCCACCTGCAAGTCAGCTGGACACCCTGAAATCCAGTCACCTTCCGAAAGCCCTGCCTCTGACTGTTTGAGGCACTTGGGGGACATCTCGATAAAAAGCATACGGTTTACTGCACTGTTCCTACGAGAAACTGGAAGGGACAGCCATGGATAGGGTGAGAGATTTGCTTAACTATTACGTCCCTGTGGAAATACTCTTTGGCTATTAATGTTTTGATTAAACAGATTCTATGGCAATGACCAGTGTGAATTTAAGAAAAAGAATTAGGTTTACTGCAGTTTTAAATTATTTTAAAATATATTGTTTCATTTTGAATTTCCTAAGCATAAGGACTGGCGTGGTATTTGGAAAGCCATGTTGGGGCACACAGTCTGCTTCCTGTTCTTTTCCTGCAAACACAACCATGCTGGTTCCGCTCTGGGCCTTTGGGGTCTGCTGCCTCTGTCTGGGAGACTCTCACCTCGTGTTTCCATGTGGGTGCTGCTGGCATCCCCCCGCCAACCCTTAGAGGCCCCCACGCAGGCTCAGTTACAGTGCGGAGCCCTTTCCTCTGTCTGAAGTTCCTTATTCACTTTTTTGTGCATGTGGTTATTATTTGTCTCTTCTAAGAGAATTAGAGTCTGTAAGAATCAAGGCTGCTCTATGCTGTTTTCTGCTGTTTCTGCAACACTTAGGACCACAGTAGGTGCTTGATATTTACCATATGAGTAATGTTATTGATGTCTTTATAAATTTTATAGATGTGCCTTTTCTCTCTTTTACAGTAAGTCACTGGAGTGCTTTGCTTCTAACGGAAGGAGAAAGCATGATACCTCGATATTCAGCAGAAGTCATTCTATCAGCCAGTAACTGGACAAATCTCTCATCCTTGTCGTCCTTGTTCATTTGGCAGTCACTAGCCGAGTCTCCAGGATGTGCCAGAGATGGTGCTGGACAGAGACGTGAAGAACAGACTTGCGTGGCCCTGGAGAGCCTGGTGTTAACGGAACATGCAGACACACAAGGCGGAGTGGGACGCTCAGCGACCTCTGGCGGGAGAGTGAGCTGGAAGGAAATTCCAGCACGCGTTCCCCTGCACGCACGCCGCGTTCCCGGCAAGATGAGCTGGTGCGATGAAAGGGGCGCGGCGAGGAAAGCCAAGGGACAGGTGGACCCTCCCACCCTGTGACATCGTGAGGGTTTTTCCTGTAGGAAACTGGAAATGACCGCGCTGGAGCCCAAGGGTCCCTCAGGGGATAACGCCCATGTTTAATATGAACACAAGTTTCAGTTCGAGTTCTCGGCCCTTCCTCTTTCCTTGCGGGTCCCCGTGCAGAGTGAGGGTCCTGCTGCTGAGCTCCGGCCCCCTGCCTGCCGCCTTCTCTCCGGTGGCCTCTGCCCAGCCAACACCCCTTCCTGCTTGTGCTTCTGCATCAGTTTCCTACCTGACCTGTTCATTTCACTTGAGCATCTCTCCTTTTTCTCAAGTTTTACAAGGATATTTTCATGATTTATTTTTCATGACACTTCGATTCATTGATCCTTTGCACTTTTTAGTCTTAATTCATTACTTTCCTTTCTGGTCTTATTTTTTTCCTTCCCTTAGTCTCATATTTAGATGTTTACTATCTTTCTAGGACCCTGAACTGTATTAGATTATTTATTCCAGGTAGCTCTATTCTTTTTATATGTATGTTTACAGCTTTAACCTTCTGTCTTAGAACTGCTTTCTTCATGTCCGGTAGGTGTTGGTGTATTGTGCTCCCATTGTGTTGTGATCTAGAACATTTTTATTTCTTCCTTGATTTCTTCTGTGATATGCTGACTACTCAATAATGTGTTATTTAATCTCTATGTGTTTGCATTGCTTCTGTGGCTTCCTTTGCTGTTTTTTTTTCCTAGCTGCATTGCGCTATGATCTGATAGTATGCAGGGAATTATTTCAATTCTTTTGCAGTTATTTAAACATGCTTTATGACCTAAGAAATAGGACTATTTTGTAAAATAGTTCTGTCTAGTTTCTCTTCAGTCTGCAGACCATGGCTTCCAGAGCTGTCTAAAACTGTGAACAAGAGCACACCCCTCCCTGGCTTCCAATGTCTACCGTCTCTTGTGAATAAAATCCAAGCTCTCTCCAGCACTCTGCAGACTCGCTGGAAGGATGCAGACCGGCTGATGTTTTCACGCTGCCCTGTGTTTCTCTCTCCTTTCCTCAGTAGACGGCACCCCAGTTAGGACTCTTTTCTGTGCCTCAAATGCAGGGGCTACCAAGTCTTCTCGAGCTATTTGCCTGCCCCCCCTTTCCACCTTGCTGGCTTCGTCTCCTTCCTCAGCTGTCAGCCCACACTTCACCATTTCTCTAATTACTCCGCTGCAGCCAGTGATCCATCCCTCCCGTGGAAGCCGACATCTAAGGTGGCGCCCCGTGATTCCCACCTCTGGTATCCTTATTATTATCTGGTTGTTCGTTCAGTGTCCTATGGCTGCTATAGCAAATTACTGCACAGTAGATGGCTGGAAGAATGGGAACTTATTGTCTCACAGCCCTGGAGGCTCAAAGTACAAAATAAAGATGTTGATAGACCACGCTTCCTTTATGACACTAGGAAAGAATTCCTTTGTCCTCCAGCGTGTAGGGGTCCCAGCAATCCTTGGCCCTTCTTGGCTTATAGATTCATCACAGTAGGCTCTGCCTGCTTTCATATGGCTTTCTTCTTAGGGCATCTGATTGTTTCCAAAATGCTCTTCCTTTCGCCTCTCTTCCTCCTCTTACTCTTTCTTCCCCTCCTCCTTCCTTTTATCGTTCTTCTTTCCTTCCCCTTCCTCTCTTCTTCATGTTCCTTCTTCTTCAATTTCACACTGGGGAATGAACCCAAGGCCTTTGCTCGGAGCTCCTTCCTCACCCCTTTTCCTATGTTGAGACAGGATGTTGCTAAGTCACAAAATCCCCAGGCTTGGCTTGAACTTAGAATCCTCCTGCCTCAGCTAAGGACCTCAGCCATTAGACTGAAGGGCCATGGTATCCAGGGTAACCACATTTTAACTCGGCTTCATCTGGAATGACTCGTTTTTAAAGTAAGATCTCATTCACAGTACAGGTGTTAGGACTTCAGCACGTCTTTGTCAGGGGCACTTTCAACCTGCAGCTGTCCCCTCCCACACTGGATAAGACTAACATGTGCTCCTAGAAGGGAATGGGACAGTGACAGTGCGAGGCTTTCGAGGTTAAGTACCTGGCAGTGCAGGTTCCCCTTGCCGTCTTGTGGCTCCTGCACTTTGGGAAGAAGCCCTTCGGGAGGACGCTCTGGCTGCCCTTGGAGAGGCCCAGGTTGGAGACCAGATCTCCTGCCAGTGTCTTGCCAGCCACATGGGGTCACCCTGTCCATCTTCCCGTCCTGGTCAAACTTCCAGATGATAGCAGTAGGTGCAGCATCTTAGTTTCGGGCATCTTGAGCCAGAATCATTCACTAAACAAGTTCTGAATTCCTGACCCAGGGACATTGTGAGATAATGAATGTTAATTGCTTTAAACCATTAAGTTTGGGGTAACTTGTTGCACAGGAATAAATAATAAACTTCCTATTTTCAATTCTGTTTGTTACAAAAATATATTTAATAAATATTAGTTATTACTAATAATACATTTAAAGAAAATTAATTAAACACAATCACTTTAGGTATCATTTAAATAAATTTATTCATAATTCCTCCAACCATCCATTATAATAGCTGCAAAGTATGATAATGTTCAAAGGCCTTAGAAAGAAAAAACATTCTTGTGAGATTAGCAGAACAAGATCTGCCGTTTATTACAAAGCAGCAAACCAGGGATACATGCAAACATGAATGAATCTCGAAAACATTATGCTGAAGGAGAGAAGCCAGACACAAAAGAACACATGCTGCATAATTCTATTTATGTAAAACCCTAGAAAGAGACACATCTAATCTCCATGACAGAAAGCAGACCAGTGCTTGCTGGAGCCAGGGTGGGGGAGTCTGCTGGCTGCAAAGCAGCATGGGAGAACCTTCCCGCGTGGTGGAGCCGCTCAGTACGCGGCCTGGAGTGGTCACGGGGTGGATAGTTTTCAGCACCATCAGATTCCGTCCTGACAATGCATGCATTTGCTATATGTAAATTGTACTTCAATAGCTGATGAAAAAATATAATTTTCTGAGCACTCTTGGAGTCAAGTGCTTTACCTAAGCATCTCTTTTACAGACAGCCTCATTTTGGGAAAATAAATGGAATCTTAGACCTGCACAGGCTTAAGTTCAAATCTTGTTTGTTTCAGTACATGTTTGCTAGGGTTTCTAGAAGCATTTCATACGTCATCTAACACAGGCATGGAAAATCTCAATAGCGTCACAAGCGCAGTAGTAGGAGTGAATAGAGTGAGGCCTAGGGTAAGTAGAGACCCAGACTGGGACTCTGGTTTTCCAATGGGGCTGCTTTTGAGTGCGCTGGGGATTGAACCCACAGCCTTCATGCTTAGCTACATGCCCAACCTTTTTTGTTTTGTGAAAGGGTCTCACTACGTTGTCCAGGCTGGGCTTGAGACTCCGCTGGAAGGTGCAGGGACCACAAGACTGTACCATTGCACCCTGCTGGGACACACAGCCACCCCCAGAGTCCCACAAGACTGTACCATTGCACCCTGCTGGGACACACAGCCACCCCCAGAGTCCCAGTCAATGGCTGAGCATTTGAGGGTAAGGAACCTGAATCAACCACGGCTACTGAGCAGTAGATTCCCTGGGAGATGGAGAAGGTGATGTAGGTGGACTAGGGAAAGAGATGGAAAACGGGAAGGCAAAGACTCTCCGGGATGAAAGATCTATTTGCATTCCTGCATGTGTTTAAGTTTAGGACAAAATACAACATAGCTCATCTGAGTTCTCAAGATAAATTCCTTTGTCCATTTTCCCTCTCCAAATTCTTGCTGGGCCCTGTACCCTGCAGAACCCAGGGCCTGCACACCAGCCTCCCAAACCCATTAGTCACCTCCTTGTCCAGCAGCCCCCGTGATGATTTCTGTCCTCACTGCACATCTAGAAATATGTCACTGCTCTTGTCTCCAACTATATTGAACACACACTCAGACTTTATTATACCCTCACAATGCTGTGTGGACACAGGTTGTTTGAATGTGTGTGCCTTCTCTCCCAGGTTAACTTACTGAGGACTTCTGAGCAGTGGAAAGGTAAGTATCTTGAATGGCTTCATAGCTCCATCGCACACACAGGTACAAGGTTAGCCAGCACTGATGCAGAGGAAGGGAAGGGAGGCCAGGAGGGAAAGGAAAGGGATGTGTGCAATCAGATTGCCCTGTGGGTGTACACAGTGCAGCCTCGCAGAGAATGCTGGGAAGTCTGCAGAACACACCTTCGAGTTACCAAGCCAGGTGGGAGAATCACTCCTTGGGTATTATATACACTGCAGAGCAATCGCAGCCAGCCCTGGTGCAGGTGGAGTGAGCTGTAGGGGACAAGGAGTGGGGAATAAAACAGGATGTGTCAGGCAAAACAGCTTTCCCTGCACAGTCAGTGCAAAGCTTATTCATGGCACTGTGTATTCATCAGCCGAGAGGTGTTTTCTGGAAAGGGAACATGGGGAAGACTTCTTTTCTGTTTGAAACTGGGCTGTGTCATGCCTCCAGAAGGAAATGGAGGAAAAGGAAGAGAAGAAGGAGAAGAAGAGGGAAAAGGAAGGGAAGGAAGAGCAGGAGGAGGAGCAGGAGAGAGCAGGAGGGGAGATAACAGCCCAGCCTCCGGCCCATCCTGCCCGTAGTCTCGGACAAAAACAGAAGCTGCTCAGCTCGCAGTTCGTTACATCATGATTACCAAGTAGCTGCCACGCTTCATGGCTTGTGGTCACTCTCAGCATGGCACAGACACAGAGCAGAGCTGGGAAGAAGGAGGTGTCCTGTCCACCTCTGGTCCCCACTGCACCCCAGCCTGGCTGCAGTGACATTTCTACATCAGTTCCTCATTAACTCACACCAAGCTGCATCCTGATTCTCTCTTCAAATTAAACTAATATTTGAGATGATGGGGAAAAAAATCACAAGAATAAGACGCGCTTACCACAAGGACTCTGCACCGAAGTTACATGTAGGAGGCAGCTGCAATTTTGTGCTTTTGCTGTAAAATGAAGCAGACGTCTGCTCTGGAAAGTACTATAATTATAAAGCAATTTTCCACCTCTAATGGGAGGACTCTTCTTTCATAAAATATTAACTAAATATAATATCAGTGCCATAGGTTAGGAATAGTCTTAGATTCTCCATAAAAAGCCACTTGGTAACTGCTGTCAACGTCTTTCTCAAGATGATGCTACCCAAAAACACCCTCACTGTCAGAGTCGCTTGGTGTTTGAGTGAAGCCCAACGCATTTCTCTGCTGTTCTCTAGGTAATTTGAGGCTAAGTGCTTTTCCCTGTAAACATGCTAATTTGCAGTGCTGCTTGGTCTGGACGCGCTCCGGTTGCTCTGGTAGTCTCATCTGTAATGACTGTGTCCCCGAGAACCTCAATTGTCCACAATGGAAGCATTGGGCTGAAGTTGGGGACTTAGTTTGCGAAACTGTGGAGTTACCTGCGCCTTTTCAAATGGTAGAAAGGGTAGTTCTTTCTGACAGCTGTCTGCATTGCAAACACACCTGGAGCTGCCTGGAGTCAACAGCTCAGAGTCCAGAGCAGGGCAGAGAATGCTCTAGTTACAAGTGGGAAATGCAAAGAGTTTTTCCTTATTTTTTTTTAGTGCATTTGTTCATTGTTTCATTTGTTCTTTCTTTCTTTTTCTTTCTAGTGCGTTTGTTCATTGGTTCATTTGTTCTTTCTTTCCTTCTGTCTTTCCTTGCTTCCTGCCTTCCTTCTCTTTCTTTTTGTCTCTGCCTTAGCTACTTTTCTCATTGCTGGGACAGACACCTGACACCCTCAATTTAAGGAAGGAAAGATTTTTGGGGGTGTGTATTTCAGTCTATGGTCAACTAGCTCCAGGACAGGGAGCATGGCAGAGGAGGCTGGTGGAGGAAACCTGATCATGACACGGTGGCCAGGAAGCAGAGAGAGAGTGAAGGGAGGAACAGGAAGGAGATAACCCCTTCCGGGTCATACCCCTGGGGACCTGCCTCCTCCTGCCAGTCTCCACGGCCTAACAGGAAGCCGGCTCTACATCCCCGCAACCCGCACCTTCCACAGGTCCCACCTGTCAGCACGTGAGCTCTTGGGGGAACATCTCGATGTGGGCTGTAACACTCTCCTTTTCTTCCTTCTTTCATTCATTTCTTTCCCTTCTTATTTCCTTACATACAATTTTGTGGGTTTTTGTTTTGTTTGGTGGTTGGCGTGCTGAAACTTGTCTAACGAATTCAGAAACATTGCTCAGTGCAGCATCCTTATTCTTTTTCCACCCAGAAGCAGCAACCACTCTCTCTCATAACCGATTTGCTCTTCTAGGGGAATGGGCAGCCCAGAGCAGAGTGAAGACGTTTATCTCCCGGTGTTATTTCAAGACACTCTGCCATTTTTCACTGACTCCTCAAGTTAGAAGAGAGTGCAAAGAGCACACAGATAACAAAAGAAGAATAAATCTGCAGACCATTCTGTTTTTAAAACCTTCTTCATAGGAAGTAACGTGTAGAAAATCCATACATGCCTGTATGGAGCGTGCCCCAGGGCCCCATCTACTGTCCCATCTTCCTTTGTTAATTTATACTTCTTAAATGGATCACCAAACTCTATTGATCTTAATCAGTAAAACCCCTTTTGTTTTTCAGCTCTTAGGAGCCTCCAGATTATCAAGGAATTTCTGTTCACTAGGACCTGGGAACAGGAGCTTTTATGAGACATGTTCTCGGTGCAAGCTGGAAGCAGACCTCTGGCTCTGCTCACCTTGAGGGGACGCTATCCAGGTTGATGTGCAGCGTGTCCCGAATAAACACTTGTGCCCATGAGCAACACGCAGTTAAACGGGAGGAAGCTTTTGGAGCCAGTTGTGAATCAGTAGTGTAACATGATCTAATAACTGAATATATGTTATAAATTGAACTATTATATGGATTATATCTTTCATCATAGATATCACAAGTTATTATTGTGATAAATATGTTCTTCATGAGGAAAATGAGGAAAACACCTTGCGTGTGAACTCGGAAAGTAGTGAACCTGGAATGCAGACCCGCTGAGGGACGGAGCTAGCTCCCAGCTTCATCCCATCTCAACACGACACCTGATTTGTTTTCATGTTACTTTTTTCAAATCAATTAAACATTTCAGAGTGAATAGAGAAGCAGCATCAAGTGCTTTTATCGTATTTGAATTTCATGTACTAAACATATTCGTGACCTCTAACAAAAGCCGGTAACAATGTTAAATTGAATATTGCCAAGCCAAACGGAAAGGGGGAGAGGCGCTTCCAAAAACAATTTTCCCTGAACATTATTAACACAAAAGAGGTGCTCTTGCCTCCTGTCCGTCTGTGCGGCTGTCTGTCAGATCGCAGTGTGGGCAGCGGCAGGGCCAGCGGGGGCGGGCACAGTCAGGCCCGCATGAGCGCGGGGCTCGGGTTGGGGGCTGCCCAGCACATGGTCCTATTTATCCCTGTCAGCCGCAGCCCCTATTAACTATTTTTAATGAATCACCGCTGCTTTTACTTTTGCCATCAGCCATGACCTTCACCATTTAGAAACACATGGTCTCTCATAAACGATAGCCCACGACATATAAACTTGAGAAGGATTCTATCACGGCTCCAACTGCAAGATCTATCACTAAAACAAACGGCTCATTCTAGCTGAAGAGACACTCATATATATCACCGAACCAACCTTCCATATTTTGAAATTTACTGCTCCGCGCTGGCTGCTTTTTTCTGAAGGAGGCCAGGCAACCTTGCTCACTTAATACTTTTGATAAACTTCTGCTGACAAGGAAGGTGATTAATGATGGGTAAAAGAATTGAATCAAGAGTAGGAAAGACAGAGCCAAAAAGCAGACGGTGAGGCTGATGGAAACTAACGTCTCTACAGAAATATATGATGGACCCTCCTTTTTTACCATGCCAAGTAATTACTTGCACAGGCCTGTTGTAATAATTCCTATTACAGCCAAAACGGAAAAGTCAGTAACTCACCCGCCCTGGGACAAGGTGAAGGCAAGGCCAGAGTAGCATGGATCAATATTTCATTTACTCACGGAGGTTAGCTGCTATCCCTGTATCAAATTCTTTTACAGAAAGCCATGAAAGAAATGAGGTTTGCTGCAAAACACCAACACCGAGGCCTTGCTTGCTTGGGGTCCCTGGGAAGGGGGCAGAGCGCCGAAGCCTTTCAGGAAAACAGTGTGCACTCAAGGTCGTTCGCGACTTGCTACTGTTGGAAAATAAAATGCCATTATCCTGATGCGAGGAATGTGCATCCATCAACTGCAGCCCGGAGAAGGACGTGCGCGACTTGGTGCTGCTGCTAATGACGGATGTGCCATTGGAACGCTGTCTACACAGTGTGACAACTGTGGAAAAATCCTTGTTTGATGGCGCATCATTTGTTTTAGAAAACCCCATTAGCATTTATCTCTGATTACCTCCTGGCTTTAAAAATAATAAAGACAAAGAAGCGAAGGACCGCAGCAGTAGGTCCTCCACCTCCGGGAAGTTTCTGGCTCTCCATTCTTCCTGAAATGTAATGGTGGTGCAACCACAAAATGCCCCAAAAGTGTACACCAGAAGTGAGATATACCCAGCTGTTTCTCAACAGGTTTCCTCCGAGATGGTGGAAAATGTTTTCTACAGCCTTTATGGGGAAAGGGCCAGGTGCCGAGCCATTTTCGGTCTTGTGTGGATACTAGCAAACCAGCGTGTTCACCTTCGACACTAACGCGGACGCCCACAGCCCCGGGGTCTGTGAACTGCACGTCAGACACGGAATCTGCGTGCGTCCCCTTCACGCTGCGGGCTGGGCAGGCTGTGTGCTGCCCTGGCCTGCGCACCCGTAAAAGCGCTTTCGCTACGGCCCACGCTCCCACCGGGAAGAGCCTAGGAAAATCCTCCAGGATGGCTTTTCTCCTCCACGTCTAGGTAATTTCCCCGCTGTTTTTCTTAAGATTCCAGTAGGGAACAAAATACAGAAAGCTTGATTTTCTTGCTTAAAAACAGGCTGCTGGCAGTCATACCTGGTAACCATTCCAGTTTCTGGAAGTTTATTTTTTTTTTCTCTGAAATAAATGTGTTTCCCTTCATCGACGCTTCCAAGCGCCCCGTTCCACCTCTCCCCACCTGCCTGCTGTGAAGGTCAGATCAAGGCTGGGGGTGTCTTCGGCTGTCACGTGGGCCGTGGAGCCATTCTAGCCTCCAGACTCAGACTGGCTCAGGTCAGCGGGATCTGCAGCCCTCGCCGTTGACATTAGAGAAGTATTTCCAAGCATGCGGGGTCTGCAGATTTCCCTAAGAATTTTCACCCCTCCTCCACTCCCCCTTTAAATGTTGGACCCCAGGAGTATTTCCAGGGAAATTCAACCCATATGTGCTTGATTCGTGTTCACTTAACTCACTGACATGTTGTTTTCCAGGAGCTGATTGATGTACAAGGAGTCTTCTGACCCTTCCTCCTGAACCTCGCAGTCCTGCCTTTCTTTGAGCTGGAAAATTGCTTTTTACTTGGGGTAAGTAGCACTTTGGAGAGTTGAAAGTTTCGAGCTCAGCTTGAAGCATAGTTCCCAAATCCGCGTGGGATTCTAGGCTTGACAGACGTGGCCTCGGTACCTTTGCAGCAGGCCCCTTCTTGCTGCGTTTTTCCCATGTGTGGCACTGTAGCTGCAGAAGAAGCCCGAGGGTGATGGCTGCTTTCAGAGCACACAAGCAGGTATCCTTGGAAGCTGCAGTGTCCCTCTGATGGCTTAAGACGTCCAAGTCCATCTGTGCTTTTCAGCCTCCCTTCACCTGCCATAGTTTCTTTCATGTGTTCCCAACCCAAAGAGCGTCCTTTGCCAAGTTTCACATGTGTAATAAAGGCAGCAGCTGACTTTAAACCCCGCTTTGATTCCGTTGGGCAGCATCTCAGTGGGTCAGGTTCCCTGGCCAAGTGTTTCAATAGACTTTCCTAATGCTGCCCCCTGGAACTCATCCTAGGTTATGACACTAAATCAGAACAGTCCCAAAGGCAGCCGCTCCCTCCACCCCTCCACCAGGCCAGGCTGGGGGGCTGTGCTCGCTGTGGACAGCTGTTGCTTGATCAAGAATAGCTGGAGCAGCAGACAGCATGGAAGGACAGTCCCCGACCGTCCTGTATAACTGGATGCAGAGGCAGGACTGGGTCCTGTAATGGGAATTTACGAGCCCTGGCGTGCACAGGAGCCAACCAAGAAATGCAGATCACGGGGACAGATGGCAGGAGGCCTGTCTCCAGTGAGAGTGCACATTGAAAGGAACAGGAGGTCCAGACACAGCTGCCCAGACTGGGGTTCCAGGCCTGGTGCTGCTAGGACTTGGGTTTGCCAAAGGAGCCTGGCGACTCCCGACCTCAATACAGGCACCTGACTCCCGAGAGGTGACAGCCCCTTATAAGCCATGTTTGTCACCAAGTGCAGACAGGGTCAGGCAAAGTGGCAAAGGGAGCAGGAAGGGAAACGGCAGCTCACGCCTCCTGGGCGACTGTCACTCACCTGTGCACGGCGCGGCGGTAGCTCCGTCTTCACCCCATTGTGCTTCCACCTCAGTACGGCTGGCTTTTATTGTTTTAAAATTTTATTTAAAGAGGGTAAAAGTAAACAGAACAAAACAGATCATAAGATAAAATGTAAGAGACACAGATTTCAGAGCAAGACAGCCGGACATCTTTACTGTCTATCATATTGGCTCTTGTTTTCTTCTAAATAGTTGTCCATGTCTTCACACACAATGAATTCATGCAAACAAAGTAATATTAAACTGATAAGAACAGGATGATGAAGGCATTTTAGTCTTCAAGACCAGACAATAAGGAAGTCAACAATGGCTGTCATAGTGTCTCTCATTCTCTTCAAAATAGCTGTCCATACCTTCATGTATGTTAAAATTAAACAAAACAAAACAAACTCAAATCACTCTGAATGAAGAATAATAGTATTGCTGGATTTCACATCATGATGCTACGGAATCAGCACCGGGTACCTTAGTGTCTCTTTTTCTTCAAAGTAGTTGTTCATTTCATTGCGCATTATATAATCAATTCTCAAACTCGTTAGAAGTTCTAGACATGCATGAGTCTCTACATATATACCTATCCTTTCTGTATTAGAGGGAAAAACAAAACAAACCAAGGCAAAACAAAACAAATTCCTAGAAAAACATGAAATGAAGAAGACACATAAAACCACAATACCAGGTAATATACAATGGTTACTGTGTTGTCTCATTATCTTCAATAGAATTGTCTATATCATCAGGCATAGTATAATTGAACATAGCAGTACATAACAATATTAATAAAAACAAACATTGGAGACATTATAAGATTTAAAAATCAGGTAATAGTCAAACCAGAATGGGTATCCTAGTGAATCTTATCATCTTCAGAGTAGTTGCCTATACTCTCAGACTTGATACTATGAATCATAACAGATTCGAATAAAATCAGTCAAGACAAAACAGTGATCTAACAAACCAGACTCAAATAAGACCAGTCATAGTAAGACAGTGTAAGTTATACAGGGCTTCAGATTAAGTTAATAGGAAATTAAGGATGGTTACCATAATATATCCTGCTATTTTTGGAATAGCTGTCAGTACCCTCAAATCTAGTACACGTAGACAGACTGGAGCAGAATATAATCAAAATAAACAGAGTACAGGGGACCGTTTGTCCAGCAGCTGCAGATAGGCTGGAAAGACATGACACTTTTGTGCAGTGGAGAACTACTCAGCTGTAGGAAGGAAAACCTTGAGGCTCTTGTAGGTAAATGGATACAACTTAAGATCAAGCTCAGGAGTAAAAAGCTCAGAACCACGTAGGTAGATAGCGGGCTGCCTTCCTAATCTAAGAACTAAAGGAGTTAGTGGGACCCAAAATGTACAAAGCACCCTGTGAAAGTGAAAGGGGAGGAACTGTCTAAAGAAGGAAGGTACGGCTGGTTTTTAAAATCACTTTTCCCACTCATAACAAGAGGCGAAGAGTCGGGGTCTGTTAAACACAGTCTCAGGTCTCTCCCAGGTACTGAACCAAAACTCTCTCGACCTGGGCCTCTGGAGGGGGAGACGAAAATGCCCAGCAGCCAGCAGGAGCCACGTGACGGCCCAGGCGCCTCCCGTTCTGTCAGCCTCCCTTCGCCTTCGCCAGCTTGCATTCCTGCCACGCCATCCCGGAGGACACCCTGGGCCAAGTTATTTTGTTTTGTGTTTTGTTTTTGTTTTTCTGGTGGCGGCACTAGGGCTTTGACCCAGGGCCTTCACTCTCAGCTGTGTCTCCAGCTCTTTCCATTTTTTTATTTTGGAACAGGTCCTGCCCACTTGGGTTCCAACTTGTAATCCTCCTGCCTCAGCCTCCACTGGTCCTGGGATTATAGGACTTTACTGAGTTTTAAGTGTGTAATAAGCAGCAGATTCACCATCCAAGCATTACCATGCCACATGGCACATGCCCCTGAGCTTCAGAGAGAGCCCAGCCCAGCTCGGTTACAGACATGGCCCTGGACAGGGACTGCCTGTGCCGGGCTGCACGGCCTGAGAACAAGCACCGCACTCACTGTGGCCGGGGTTTCCTTTCCTGGGGGGCTGCACAGGCCAGGCCTCCGATGCGCAGGGCATCAGGCCCGCGCCTGCCTCCAGGAAACTGATGCAGGCAGGAAGCAGGCTCTGAGGACAGAGGGACTCACAAGGTTACTAAGGGGAGAGAACAGAATCCAGTCTGCTTCTAAATCCAAGTCTGCCTCCAGGCCTGGGTCTTTGCTTTATGCTTCCAGGACCACTGTGCTGCTGGGTCCCCCAGTGAGTGCTGGGGTGACTGCTGCTCCATGGATTCTGTGGCGCAGTCACAGAATCTCGGCACTTTGACAGATGGCGGTGGTGATGATGATGATGATGATGAGGAGGAGGAGGAGGAGGAGGAGTCAGGCATCCTCACTCTGCCACCCGGGGAATGGCGGACCCCACCAAGGATCCAGGTGACCCGGCCTGGGATGTCTGCACTCAGCTGGCACTGGCTGCCTCTTCCTTCGGGCAGGACTCCACAGTCCTCTTAGTGTTCTGCTCCAGGTGGGAGCTGCTTTAGCTCCCTGCACCAGGGAGCTGATGCTACCTTGTGCAATGCTGAGGGTGGGCACGGGGCCTTGGTCCTGAAAGGCAGTCAGCATGTCCCCTGAGGTCCAGCCCCAGCACCAGGAAGCCCTGGCGAGGCCCATCGGTGGTGTCACTCTTTGCCCCAGGGTTCTCCCTCAGCCCCTCAAGCCCCAGCTGCCTGCACTAGATGACCAGCCCCCGGCAGGGCAGTGGCCAGGGAGGCTCGAGTGTGGCCTGTGTCCCTCCCTCTCGCAGCAGCCACTGCCTCGGGGAGGTGATGGAGTAGATGTCCGCCTGCAGGTCAGCGGCCTTGGACCTAGCTCTGCTCCGCTCGACATCCAGCCAAGGGCCAGAAGTAATTCCACAAGTCACCACCGGGATGACAGCAAGGAGTCCCCGCCCGGCCTGTCCGGCTCAGGAAGAAGCTGCTTCCCTTGTCTACTGCGCTGGAAGGGGACTGGAGGCTCCAGACGGACCGGTCCTCATGCTGTCACCTGAGCAGTGCGTGTATGGCCTGGGGCGCACGGCGTGGTTACAGGTGGGGCAGCCTTGTGTTCACAGTGTGCTCTGCACAGGAGGAGCCTTCTGTGGGGCCCCCTCTGTCTGCAGAGGAATCCGTGGGACCACAGTGTCGGCACCGTGCTCTGTAACCCCGGCTGGTCACGAAGGTGTCCTTGTGGGGAAGACACGAGGCGGTTCAAACACTCATGAGGCCCCCTGACTTTAAATGGCGTATGTATATTCCGTCTTTCTGGAAGCAAAAGCCTGGCTTTATCTGAATTTAAATTTCTGTACCTTCTAATTAGCAAGGTAAAGTCTCTTTTTCTCTCTAAAACAAAATCAACCCATTTTTAGCAACTTCCTGGTTTAGAAATTCCATTACCTCGTTAGTCATTTCCATAGTGAACATGCATTTTTTAATATCAATTTTGTGTCAAATTTTTTTCTTTTTCTTTTTTGGGCCTTGTGCTTTTCTATGTTTGCATTTTAAGTTCAACAATTAAGTTCGTTAAGACTAATATCCTTTCACTGTAAAACAGGCTGCTTAAAAAGCTCATTCTTTAATGAAAGTCCAACGTTGTGAAATCTTATTTAGCCGTGTGGCTAATACCTTACAACATGTCACATGCAGTTCAGGCTGGCCTTGAGCTCACTTTGTAGCCCAGGCTGGTCTCCAACTTGCAACAACCCTCCTACCTCAGCCTCTCAGGTACGGGATTACAGGATGCACCACCACACCCAGCTCCGCGGCTTGTTTTTATGCAGTCCTGACCACAGCTTTCATGTGCTCCTCGAAGATCAGTAATGCACTGGCCCATGTTGGTTTAAAAGACCATGGAGCCAGGCCCAGCAGCCAGGTGCAGGAACCGAACCCAGGGCTTCAGAGTTAAAATCAAACCTCAGTTGCTGTATTTTGCCTGTAAGCATCGC
This sequence comes from Dolichotis patagonum, assembly GCA_004027295.1. Taxonomy (NCBI): domain Eukaryota; kingdom Metazoa; phylum Chordata; class Mammalia; order Rodentia; family Caviidae; genus Dolichotis; species Dolichotis patagonum. The sequence goes on from PVJX010009912.1 coordinate 45,988, forward strand.
TCAAGAATTCTGGGGCCGAACGGATCTTAATTGTTTTAAGAGTCTGTTTACTTAAAGATTGAGATAAACGCAGCTCCTGAGATAGCGTGTGAGGATGGAAACGTGGGTGCTCCCGAAGCAAGGAGTGCAAAGCATCTACCTCGGCCAGCGCACACTCGTGGGGTCCACTGCTGCGGCTTTCTGCTCACCATTGAGATTTCACTCCGAGAAGGCAGGAGCGACAGCAGAGAAGACGGTTTCTTAAGGCTGCAGTTTCCCTGCACTTCTGTGCCCTCTGTTTGATCATCTGCCAAACCTCGAGCGCTGCCAAGTCAAACAGCCCAGCTGCGCAGGCAGCTCCTCCCAGGAGGACAGGAATCCCGCAGTTGGAGCACCGGCGGAGACGGGAAGGTACAGCCAGGAGGACGGGAGGCAGACAATGCCAGCCTGTTCTGCTGGAATTTCTGGTGCTGAGCTCTGCTCCCTGAACCGGCTCTTCACGTCCCCGTGTCCTTCTGGCCCAGCTGCCCTGCATTCCCATAAACACCCTGGAAGGTCCCTCTGACGCTTTGGAGCCTGCTTCCCGAGAAGAGTGAAAACATCTCAGAAATCTCCACTTGTCATCCCACAGACTAAAAGGAAAAGAACTAAAGGTTCTCCTGTGGCTGAAGGCCCCAGCTCCAAGAGTGCCCTTCCCTCGCTGCCCCCCCCCCCCGGTTTCCTCTCCAGGAAGACGGTGTCAGTGCACCGGCACAAGGCTGCGCTCCTCTTTCTCAGATGGGGGAGGTGGTCACAGAAGCTGTTTGGACACACATGTGAATCTTCTCTTCAAAGATGCTGCCTTTTCTTGCCATTTAACCTACCGGTTTTCTATTTGGCTTCCTCTGAGAGGTGAACCAACGGCGAGTCTTCTTAGTCTTGAGAAACGGTAAAAACTGTGCACATTTTGGATGTTGTGATAACACCGGCTAGTTACAAGTGCAGATAGGTGCACTTTATCTTGTTAAGTGGAGCTTTAGAAAAAGGAAGAAAATGTTCAGAGTTTCATCATTGTCTTTGTATTTTTGTTATAGAAACACTTTAGAATTATTCAGTCACAATTTTGTATAAAAGAATACCAGTCTTTACCATCAACATTAACAAAGAGTTTTAATTACAAAGATACTTTTGAGTCCTGAGCCCTGGTGCTTGGATTTAATGACAGAGCAGAAGTGTCCAGGTGCTCGTGAGACCTGTTTTTACCCTGCGTCCCCACGGTCTGGCTGAGTCCCATGGCCGAGCCCCTCAGCAGGATTTGCATGGAGCCAGGTCGTCACCAGCAGACTCTGTGGCACAGGGGACAGCACCGGGGACAGCCACCTTCTCCATGCAGATTTCTACCCACAGGGAGACACACGGAGGGTGGCCGAGCTGCTGTCAATCCCCACACACTGTTGGACTGAGTCACCGCTGAAGAAACTCCTGAGATTCAAGAGTTGACTTCTAGGATTATAGTTAATTACCCAGGCTGTGAATGTCTGTTTAGTCAGACTCCAAGTGTCTCCCACTTAAATGTAATTTATAGCAGTCCTCTTTCTCCTTTTTCTTTTTCTTCTTTCCTTCCTGCCTTCCTTCCTTCTTTTCTTCCCTTCTTTTTCTTTTCCTTGTGGCTGTACCACTGAGTTACACTTGCAGCTTTTACAGTAGATTTTTAATGTCCAATTTTAAGGGGAAAAAAGTCATGCAATGAAAATCACCTAAATGTTACAAAAGTTGAACACAGTCAAAATACTATTAGCATACCTCACAGAACAAGAGAAAACATTCCAAAAATTCACTTGGAATCAGAAGAGACCTAGAATAGCAAAAACAATCCTAGGCAACAAAGGCAAGGCAGGGGCCATTGCAATCCCTGACTTGGAATTATACTATAAAGCTACTCTGATAAAAACAGCATGGTACTGGCAAAACAAAAGGAAACAAAACAAGCAGCAACAACAAAAAAGAAACACAAAGATCAATGGAACATATTAGAAAATGCAGACACAAATACAAACATACTCAGCCACCTTATCTTTGACAGAGGGACCAAACAGGTTCACTGGAAGAAAGATAGCCTCTTTGATAAACAGTGCTAGAAAACTGGCTTTTTTCATGCTAAAGTCTAAACCTAGACCCATGTCTCTCACCATGCACTAAACTAAAATCTAAATGGATAGAACATCTAAACATTAAAACAGAATCACTATACCTGCTGGAAGAGAGAATAGGCAGAACTCTTGAGGACATAGGTGTAGGCAAGGATTTCATGATCACACAGAAAATAACAAAAAAAAATCAACAACAGGGATCTCATTTTATTAAAGGCTTCTGCACAGCAAAAGAAATCACCAATAGAATAAAAAGACAACCCACAGAGAGGGAGAGAATTTTGCTAGTTGCCCTTCAGATAGAGGCCTTATATCTAGAACATATAACAACTGAAAAAATTCAGATCTCCCAAATTTAAAGACCCAATCCAAAAATGGGCATCTGAGATGAATACAAACTTCTTAGAAGAAAAAATACAACTGGCATGAAATGCTACAAAAGTAGCATTTTTCATGAAATACATGAAAAATGTTCAGCATCATTAAACTAACACTGAGATTACATCTCATCCTAGGAAGAATGGCTACCATCAAGAAATTGATGAATAACAGATGCTGGAGGGGTTCTGGGGTGGGGGAGAAGGAACACTTTTCCACTGTTGGTGGGAGTGTAGACTGGTGCAACCATTGTGGAAATCAGTGTGGAGATTCCTCAGAAAACTAGGATTAGAGATTCCATTCCAATCAGCTATTCCTCTTGGGGATATCTTCCTGGAAGAATCAAAAACATCATACCACAACGATATATGTGCATACACATTTAGGGAAGCATGATTTGCAGTAGCTAAATCTTAGAAACAACCTAAATGTCCATAAACTGAGGAATAGATAAAAGATGTGGGGTTTATACAACAGACTACTACTCAGTCATAAAGAAGAGTAAGTTAGAGACAGTTCTAGATAAGTGCACGCACCTTGAGACCATACTCTAAGGTGAAATAAATTAGTCTCACATGTGTAAATATCATATTGTCTCAGAAAGTGAAAGAGTAAATAAGGACCAAATTGTATAATAGATATTGTGAATGAAAAGAAATTGTTCTAAGGAAAGAGGAACTAGGGAAGAGCAAGGGAACAAAGAAGGAAAGGGAAAAGAAAATAATAATAGTGAGAATAATTTTAAAAGAATAAAATGGAAACAAAGCTTTGTAAATAGGGAGGGAAAGAGGGGTTGAAGGGAGGAGAAGGAATTGGGGAAGAGCTGAATACAGAGAAAACAATTATAAATATTCAAGAATTTTGTAAAAATGCTAATTAAAATACTAAGTCAAAATTATGATATCACCAATTTGTTTCTATTAAATGAAAAATCTTAAATGACTATAATCTGTGTTGGTTACCACACGGCCATATGGGGAGTTTTATTCTCACTGAAGAGAAACACAACTGTTGTACTATTTGGGAGTAAATTTAATAATGTGTGTAGTAAGGAGTCTTCAGAATTGGGCTGAGGGCCTAGCTCAGTGGTAAAGTACTTGTCTAGCATGTGTGAGAGCCTAGGTTCCATCCCAAGCACTGCATCAAATCATCAAGCAATCCAACCTTGGAAATATTTGCCTTTTTTCATTCATAATTCCAGCTCCAAGGATGGCTTCTGAGTAACTATGAGACATAGCTGCTGGTGTCGTGGATGGAATTTATCTCACCTTTGTGGCTTTCAAGGCAGCAGGTCACATCCTCCCTGCCACTTGCATCTTTAAGCAAATGTTTGTTGGGAAGAAGCCACAGTCATCCCTTGATGGTTTGTCCAAGGCTGATCCTCCCATATCAGTGAGTATCTGCAACAGAGACCTCGGAGTTCACACAAGTGAAAATATTTACCTTTGGTTCCCTTTTCTTTCTTCTTTTTAAAAAACACATATTTTGATTTTTAGTTCACATGTAGCAACTATACATATGTGTGGAGTACAGTATGCCATTTTGACACATGTTTGCAGTGTGTGATGCTTGGATAAGCATATCCATCGCATTGAACATTATTTCCTTCTGCTGGAAACCTCCAGGTCCTTCTCTACTAGCTATTTTGAAGTATTCTATTAATTGTTGTCAACCACAGTTTCCTCTCCATACGATAGCACATCTGAATTTATTCCTTCTATCCAGATATGGCTGTCCCCATTCACTGCCCTCTTCCTTTCCCTCCCTCCCCACACATCACCAAGCTCTGGGGAGTACTGTGCACTGTCCACCCCTTTGCCATCAGCTTCTAGCTTCCACACAGAACTGAGACCATGCTGTTCTCGTCTATGTCCAGGTAGCCCTTGATTAAAAAACATTTTCCAATCTGTTTTACATCAGTCTCTGATATACAACAATGAAAAATACAGAAGGTAGTGAACATCTAAATTAGGAGAAATTTTAAACAAATGATGGTACATTCTTATAAAGATTATCACACCGATATTGAAATGTTTTCCCATGAATTACTTAGAGCTAATAAAATATATTCTTCATATAGTGCTAAGTATAAAAGAATATAATTTAGGATGACTTACATAATTCCAAAATGATTAAAAAACAACAAAGAGATGACAAACTAACCATCAAATGTTAGTGGTGATTGTTTGTAGGGGGTAGATTTACAGTTAGGATTTTTCTTGTTCTTTATACTTTCTGTGTTTCCAGATGTTCTAAATGCTACTTTTATTGCCAGATAAATATTAATTTTATTTCATAGAGAAAGGAAAGAAATAAATAGAGTTGCCATGACACATGAAGACTGGCACGTGGGCAGAAATCTTTACTATTCTCACTTAAGTAACAAAAATTAGGAATGGGACACACATTGAAGAAATGGTAATCAAACAGATCAACAAAAGAATAATCACTATTTCTGTATGTTTAGCCTTAAAACTGAGCCTCGGAGACATACAGTTAAACTGATGAGGTGTTCAACACCTTCTACTCCCTTGAAGAGTCAGAAACTTGAAGAAGGTTAAGAACTCGATGGAAGATATCTTAGATTTCTTAGCTCTATTTAAGTGCCTGCCAGAGTGGCCAGGCTGTATAACCACATGTGGACACAGACTTCCTCCCAGCCACCAGCTCCCAGGAGTGCCCGCTGCCCTGAATGTGCTGAAGAGAGTCAGATGTGCTTCAGAGTAACTCTGCTTTCTGCTGGGATTCCTGAACCTACATCCACAGGAGTCTGTCTGCTTCCCATATTATATTTGCGAATACATCTTTCCAATTCATCTACCAGCAGATCACCTTTACGGATCCGTCAGTAGTAACATTTTATTAGTCTGGATCTGCTACTGCAATTCAACAAGCAGGTTATGTAACCTCCGTGTAATTGCCAAGGAGGGAAAATGTATGTTCAATGTCATGGCTGCAGAGAGAGGAAAGAGGCTGTGCGTGTGAACGTCGTGCAGCTGTCTGAACAGAAGGAAGCAATTATGAACTCAGGTGTGGAGCCAAGAATTCCAAATCCTGGAGACAGAGCTGATTGGGGCCAAGTTGAGAGTGATAATGAGTGTATGCAAATGAGATAGAGGGCAGAAGAGAAAGGGAACAGTGTGTGATACTGATCATTACCGGGATGTATTTGTTGTCACCTGCATTTTACACATGAAGAAACAGGACAGAGGGGAGCAGGGCCCATGTGGTTGCACAGCCAGGAAGCCCAGGAATGTCTTCCCACCCCAGTGGTCATAACTGCTACAAGCTGCCAACAAGTGACAATGACAACTGACAAAGAAACATCACTTCTGCTGGCCTCTGGTCCCAGGGTGACTTCATCACTCACATGCCATCAGGTGACCAGTCACAAGCATTCAAAGTATGCTATCTCAGAAGGTCGGCTTCTATCTCAGCAGGACCAGATGAGATAAAAATGCCATGGGGCTTTGCACACCATAGAGTGCTATAGGAAGTCAGCAAGGAGTTAAAACTCATCATGCTTGATTTGAATGACAGTCATGGGTGCATTTTCTAATACATTTAGGGAGTCTACAAAACAAGTTAAAATATGCAGATGAAGAAAGGCCAAAGTACAAGTCATGGTATAAACCCAGGGCATAGCCAGGTGGCTTCCTTAGGCAGATTCTCCTCACCTGGGAACTGGGGACACCTTTACAGGGTCACAAGGTGTGGTGAGACTAATTGAAGTAATACCTGTAAACTGCCATGCCTGGGTGCAGAATGTACGTCCAATAAGAAGCAGCAATTTGCCATTTTAAAGGCTAGGAACTGATTCACTAACCTCCTCAGAAGTGCGCTCTAAATGGGTTATCTGTTTTCCAAGATGTGGCAGGGAGGGGCTCTCCTTAGCGTAACTTCTCTGTTCTTTATGGCTCCTTTATGTGCGCGCGCGCACGCGCGCACACACACACACACACACACACGCACGCACACACGAGCTACAGTAGAACAGCCTAAAGGAGATTCTGCAGAACGGAATGGAACAATCTTCGGTAAAGACTTTGTGTCTGCTCCTACTTGGAGCCAGTGTAGGACTTCAGAGCCTGGCTGTCCCCTCTGATCTGAGACGCACAGACTGAAGTCATGTCCTCCACAGTGACAGCATGAGGAAGTGAGGGCTTCGGGCGGTGCTTCGGTCCTTGTGTGTGTGTGACACTAGGGACTGAACATTGAACCCAGGGCCTTTGTTCTGAGCTATGCCCCAGCCATTTAGTTTTTTTCTTCATTTTAGAAAAGTCTCAGTCAGTCACTAAGTTGCCCAGATTGCTTCAACTTTATAATCCTCCTGCCTCAGCCTCCCAGAATGCAGGCTAAGGGCATTGTCTGCGGTGCCTGGCTTGATCGGCAATGCCTTTATAAAACAGTGCCCCAAAAGAGACCCTTTTCTCTGCCAGCGCAGGAGGACGCAGTGAGAAGCTAGACACCAAGTGAACTGACGAGCTGGCCTCGAGCCTCTTAACCTCCGAATGTGAGGCGTACATTCCCCTCGCTCTCAGCTACCTGGCTAGTGGTATTTTTGTGGTCACCACTTGGGTGGACTGAGACACTATTTCAGAGGTACCCGCAGACCAGGGGCAGTGAGACCTCCCGGAACCTGTTAGAAATGCAAAGCCTCACAATTCCCATCTCCCTGATTCACAACGGGACTCCTGTCGGCATCCTCAGGTTCCTCGTCACCCCCAAGTTGGGAGCACTCAGATGGCAGGTCTCTCCTGGGAGCGGGCCCGGGGGTTCCGGACTGGAGCAGCACGGCGGGGGCCACCACGGCGGTCTCGGGGGGAGGCGTGCTGCTAAACTCCTGCACGCCTCGCTCACTGGCCGAGCGTTTATGAGCACCCCGTATGTGAAGTTAGTGTTCTGGACTCTGGGAATGGACGGTTCCAGAGGAACTGATACCACACCTGTTTCACATCCTTATTGCTGGGTGGTCACACAGCTCTCCCCACCAACCTCTCCTGAGGTCACCCCCCACCTAGTTCCCTAAGAAGGAAGCAGATGGCACAAATAACACCAGATATTCACGGATGCCTGGCTCTGTCAGGCCTGGTGCCGAATGCCTTGAATACTGCAGTGGACATCTGTCACCTTGTCTTCCCCGATTTTTCTTGTGGTCATTCAGTGGCCCCTTTGGTGAGTGACAGAAGCTGCTCTCCAAACATCTTCCTGTCCATATGATGGATGACACTGGCGCAGACAACCCCCTCCAAGGTCAGGCCAAGGTAAAAGTTCATTAGCATGGCCTCAGGCTGGAGCACATGACCCCAGGCCCAGAAATAAGATTCAGTCCTGGGAGTTTTGCTGGACTGTGGGATGGGGGTAGATTCTCTTCCACATATTGGGATGCAAATTTGGGGCTGACTGCTGGGTGTCATCTTCTCAACACCTAAAGAGAAACTACTTGAGAATAAAAGGGGCCCAAAGAAAATCAGAACCAAGAATGGGGAAGAGGCAGGTTCTAAAGACAGCCACTGGGCCTTTCCATCCAGCTGTGCCTGAATCAGCTGTGCACTTTCAATTCTCTGGCACATAAGTCAGTAAGTTCCCCTTTCTATTTGAGTTAGAGATAGGTCTCTGGGATTTCCAACTGAGGCTATTCAGTACACGTAAATGTTTTCATTTAACTCTTACAGCATGCCTGGAGATAGATACCACGAGCGTACCCATCTCTCAGAGGAAATGACTGAGTCTCAGAGAGGGCCAGGGTCTTGCTCACTAGTCAGCAGTTGACAAATGACAGACTAGAGATTAAATCTCAGGGGACCCCATTTCAAAGATTTACAACTCCTCAGAAACATGGCAAATGGTATTTGACATTAGAGTTACTAAGCCTACATTTGAGAGTGAAACTAAGTAAATATCCTATAAACTCACCCTAACGGACTCCATGCCTTGAGTGTGTATCCCCAAAGGGCCACTGGAATAACTGGCCCATTGATAACCCCCCATCATGGAGCCTGGTGGAATAGAGTCCATTCCACACCTCATCTTAACTCAGGTCGTGCAGAAATAGGTTGCAGGTTTATGGCTACAACAGGAGGTGATTTACCAAGGTCAGGGGCAGCTCAAGGTAAACCTGGGAAATAAAAAGCCTCTTGGTCTGCCCCAACAATGCCATCTCTCTTTTACTGGAACCAATAAACACTTCTTTAAGAAAAGAACTGACATTTTTTCACATTAATCTTTTCATATTTATGATTGAAAACCACCTTCCTATCTTAGATCATCGCGTTTCCAGCCACAGGAATGAACAGTCTGTAATGGAAACCTATGATCAGGGAGGGCAGGGTCTACACAAGACATTTACGCCGCAGCACTGACTCTGTCTCCACAGGAAGCTGGGTCTGAAGAGCTCTGTAAATACTCTGGACCTGCAAACAGTCATGCTAAACAAAGCAACACTAATAGGGTTCTATCAGTCTGCTATGGGTTAGATCCAGAACGCCTCCCAAAGCCTCCTGCATTCAGATGCAGGACATCTGGAAGGTGATGGAGTCATGGGGCGCCATAGCAGAATTGCTGTTGGAGGAGGCGTGGCCTGGTTGGAAGAGGCGGGTCCCTGGAGCTTGACCCGGAAGTCTTTATCTCCCTCCCCAGTTCTTCCGGTCTGTTTCCTGACCGCAACTGGGAAGTAGCTTTTCCTCTGCTGTGGTCCTCTGCTGACCAATGTCTGCCTTGGAGCCGGTCAACCAGGGACTGCAACAACGACCCAAAATAAAGTCACGAGTGTTGGGTATGTGTCACAGCAAAAAGGAAAGTGACCTAGACCCCATCTAAGAAAATTAGATCGTAATTTTGCTCTTTCTGGAGCAAACTGTGAGCTCAAACAAGTGAATGATGTGGAGCTCACTATGGGAAGGCAATTTTGCAAATGCACCATTTTCTTTTTCTCAGGTTTCAGCACATCTGCAGTACATAATTACTACTTTCCTCATGGGTAACACAATGCATTTTAAATATTTTTTATCCCTCTCCTTGCTCTCTCTCCACTCCTTCTATCTTTTGGTTTCCTTCCCTTTTGCAAAACATCTGGCTCCAATTTCCCTTTACTATTTCCAATTATCTACCTTTTATTTTGATCTTTATTTATATTTGGAGTTTCTCATATGAAGAAATGCTGTGATATTAAGCATGCATGTCTAATTTATTTCACTTAAAACTGTGGTCTCAAGGTGCATCCATTTTCCCAAACATGACTCAAATTTGCCTTTCTTTATGGCAGAGTAGTACTCCATTGTGTGTGTAGACCACGTTTTTCTTACCCATCATCTGCTGATGGAAATAGAGGCTGCCTCCCAGGCTTAGCTATCGTGCGTTGTGCTGCTGTAAACGTGGGTGTGCATAGATCACTGTAACAGGATGTCTTTAACTCTTTCGGGAAGACACCTAAAAGTGGAATAACTGGGTTGAATGGAATCTCTTGTGTTAGACCTTTGAGCAATCTCCATTCTGGTTTCCATAGTGGCTGTACTAGTTAATGCTCCCACCCAGAATGGTACTGTTTTCCTGCTACCTTGCTAGCATATGCGAGTATTTGATTTCTTGTTAGTTATTTCTGGAATAAGCTGGACATCTCAGTGTTGTTTTAATTTGCATTTCTCCAATGCCCACCATTGTGGAACACTACAAAAACGCTCCACCAGTAGTAGCACCTCCTGGCGGAAGGAGGAAAAGCACACTTATGACAAGAGTGTGTTGAGGGCTTGTCTGATGAGTGCATTCCCCCACTGCACATCTTACTGCTCTACTTCAAGGCAAATTATTAATTTGAGCATTCTGCACACTAGCTGTGCATTTGCCAGGCTGAATCCTCAAGTATGTCCTCATTGGTGAGGTTAGTTGGAGCGAGTTTGCAAAAATCAAACCTCATCTACCTCTTTCAAGAGTATGTGGAGAAAAAGTAAATGCATAAAAATATCCCTACTTCAGAGAAAATTCTTCTTTCTTTGTTGCAATCAAAACAAAATGTACGTGTAGCAAAATATGCACATGGTGCTTGCATCTTTGATTTTATTCAGTATAAACATGCATTCATATATTTCACAAGCATTTATCCATGTCTGTGGGAGCTTGTCTGAGATATACTGTGTAAACATGTACACATTAAGCAACTCTTGGCTGCGCCCTAATTTTGTCCAAAAAACATATATTGAACACTTAAAAAATGTTTGAGAACTTCCAGACAGAGCTCTGAATAACAGGCAAATCTTCTCTCCTAGAATTTATATTCTTGACGAAGTAAAATAACTCTAGAAAGTGACAACAAAATAAAACAAAATAAGAATATTAAATAACTTTGTGAAATTATGTTGGATTTATGTGCAAGAAAGTTGCATGGTGCTGAGTCTTGTAATACATCAGTTATTATTCCAAATTCTTCCCTTCTTTCCTATGAGATTGCACCACCCACCAAAGGGCCTGCACTGCTTTCTGCAGAAGTTTCCTTGCCTTCCACGTCAGTGTCAAACTTGGTCGATGCTAGTCGTGGGGGCGCTAGGGAGCCAGCCCCATGGGGGAGCTCTGAGAGGCCACATTTGATTGCATTAGTTTGGTTATATGCTTCCGTCTGCCCCAAATTTGGTAAAGTTAGCAGGAACTGAGCAGACCTGCTTCAGCCTTTGGACCTGGGTCCTAGAAGGCAGAAGACATAAGGAAAAGATACGTGGTGGTCTCATGGCCAAAGAGTCAGCGTGCAACACAATCAAGAGAAAGACTTGGTGTTTGTCATAACTTGGTCAAAGCTGTCTGATAGACACAGCTGATCAAAGAGGAGGAGACAATTTGGGGGAGATGAAGAGGTGTGTGTGTGTGTGTGTGTAGGTGTGAATTCATTTGGTGTGCTTGAGGAACAGAGACAAAATTAGGGGATGACCCAGAATTGACGATGACATGACAGGTAAGGATGAGCTGGGTGTGTAAATCTGTGCAGGTCACTGGCAAGAAGCCTGGACTATCTAAGCGCTTCAGAAAGTCTAACAGAGGACACACCTGAAATTTGTCTTTAAAACACTTTTCACGCACCACATTAGACGTCAGCTTTAAGCTTTTACTTTGCGTACTTTCCAGAACTGGAGCAGAGTTGTAACATAGCAGAGGCAATTTTTGTACAGATTTCACCCACTTACTTCCTCTTGTCAAGTCTGACCTGAGCAGCGGTGTCCATGACCAGAGTCCACACCGATGTGACCCTGCGAACCAAGACACATGCCCAGGTGAAGTCACCCTTTCTTCTGTTCACACTGTCTTTGAGCCCCCAGGGTCTTATTCAGGACCCTGCCTTTGTGCTTGGTTCTTATTTCTCCCTAACCTCCTGCATTCAGTTACAGTTTTACAATTCTTTTTCTGGTCTCCCCTGACCTTAAATTTTTGAAGAATCTGGATCACAGATTTTTTGAAATGCCTCTTAAGTTTGTCTGACATTTTGTCATGACTGGAATGAGGTAAGGTTATATATTCTTGGCCAGAATGTTGGAGCATTAAGGAATGTATATGGATACAACTATTACAGAAAATAGTATGAGTGTTGATCAAAATATTAAAACTGGAACTACCCTGTGACCATCGACCTGTCTTCTGGATACACACTCAGAGTCCAGGGCCAGAGCACTGGCCAGAGACTGCAGCATTATTCATAACGGCCAAGGTGTGGAGATGGCCCAGGTGTCCACGGAGGAATGACGGAGGAGTGGTGTGTGTGTGTGTGTGTGTCTGTGTGTGATGTTTAAAAGCACTACAGTGAGACCTGGCCATGCATCCCCTCAAGCTCCTCCCCTTCACCTCAGACGTGTTTCTCCCTTCCTTCTTGCCGTTGTCCGAAGCAGTTCTGGAAATCCTCTCCTGGTGTCTTTACAAGATGTGATAGAAATGTGGTGACTGCTGCCGCTGATTGCCGTTCACGCAGAGGCAGGCTTCTAGAAGCATGGGGATGTGTCCTCACCCGCCTCATTCTCTGGACCTGGTTCTTGCAACCTCTGTGTCTCCCCCAAAGTCGTAGCAACCACAGAAGGAAATGTTCTCAGTCATTTCTGGACACGGGGCAGCCACAGCAGAGCGGCAAAGACATGGAGAGGACTGCAGGGCTGCTTCGGAAGGCGGCCAGGGCGGTGGGAAGGGTGTGTTTGAAGTCAGAGTGGGCATTTAGAGGGGCTTAATGCAATGTGTAATAAATTTTTAAAATTAAAACACTCGCTGTCGTTTTCAATCATTTCCTGTTGCTACATAAATGGAATTTTATTCATCCTTGAAAATGAAGGCATTGGGTGGAGACAAGATGGCGGACTGGTAGGTAGCAGGAGAGAGACCCTCTCTGAGAGAGACAGCTCAAATGCCAGAATAAAACACCCTGGAGAGACCCAAACAGAGAGAGATAGACTCTCACAACACAGAAAGAAACTAAAGCGCAAAAACCAACTCGAATAAGAGGTCCTGGGGCTACTATTAGTGAAGATAAGATCGGCGAGCACGGCACCCGCCTCGAGACG
>PVJX010009913.1:0-59119 GCA_004027295.1 Dolichotis patagonum
TATGGCACTGAGCTAAACCCCTGGCCACATCACTCCCCTGTCTTTTTCAACTGTTTCCTGAGGCTTGGGTAATCTTCCTTTGTTTTTCAGTCTTTCTTCTAATCTCTTTATCTTCTTCTATTTCTCTATTTTTACCTCTTGTCACTTTTAAATTTTCTCCTATTAGGGAAAAATCCTTCTACTTAGTGGATGTTTATTGCACATACTTCTCTGATTTGTCTTAGATATTGTTATACAATCATAAATTTTGTATCTATGGTTAGAGGTGACAAATTAATAGTTATCACAGTCTGTTATTTTCCAGTCTGTGCTTGATGCTATTGTTATCACTGATTGTACTACTTCAGTCAAGGTGACAAAGTTGTGATCAATTGATCTTCCTTGTATGCCAAATACATAGTCCAGTACCAAGAAATGCTTCTAGTGCACACATGCAGCAACCTTTCATCCATAATAAATTGAAGAGGAAGTATCCTGGGACAAAATCCCAAAGCTGGCTTCACCTAGAAGACACCTCTGAAAAGAAGTCATTTCCTAAAGAGGTTTTGATAGTAGTAATAAATGGAAGACTTCAATATTCCATTGTCACAAATAGACAGATCATCTAGACAAAAATGAGCAAAGAAATATCAGACCTGAATTTCTGCAGAGTATTCTACCCAACAACATCAGAATATGCATTCTTCTCAGAAGCACACGAGAGTTTCTCCAAAATAGATACCATACTAGCTATAGAACATGCTTGAGCAAATGCAAAAACATTGAAATTGTCCCATGCACATTATATAATCATAGTGCAGTGAAACTGGAAATCATTGGCAAAAGAAACCACAGAAACTACATAAACACATGGAAACTATATAACACTCTCTTTAACAACTAAGTGGTCACAGATGAAATTAAAGTAAAATTAGATGGCTTGTAAAGTTGAACAATAATGCCAATATGACATATGGGAATTTATGGGATGTAAGAGTGAAATTTATAGTAGTTAATTTACACATCAGAAAATCAGAGCAAACTCTAGTAAATAACCTAATGTTGAATCTCAAGCCTCTAGAGGAAAAAAAGCAGGCCAAGCCCAAACCTCGTATGAGGGAGGCAATTATAAAGATCAAAGGAGAAATTAATGCAAAATTGAGACTAAGAAAACAGCACAAGGAATCAATGAATGAAAGAGTTGGTTCTTTGAAAGATTAAATAAAATACACAAACTCTTATCACAAAAACAAATTCAAAACAAACCCCCCAAAACAAAAACAAAAACAAAAACAAAAACAAACCAACAAAAAAAAAAAAAGGAAAGAAAAGACCCAAACTTATGCAGTTAGGAAGAAAAAGGGCAAAATCACAACGGACCCTACAGAAATTCAGAAGATCATCAGTACCTACTCTGAGACTCCAATAAGATGGAAAACTCAGGAAAAAATAGACAGATTCCTAGATACATACAGATTACTAAAGCTGAGTCAAGAAGTTATAAAAATTCTAAATAAAATTAAATCAGTCAATGAAATTGCAGAAGTAGTAAAAAACTACAAGCAGAGAAATTCCAGGTCTTGAAGGATTCACTGACTAATTCTACAAGAACTTTAGAGATGATCTAATGGCATTACTCCTCAAATTCTAATGAAATTGAAAAGGAAGCAATACTCTAAAACTCATTCCTGGAAGGAAGCATTACTCTGATTTCCAAACCAGAGAACGATCCAACCAAAAAACAGAACTATAGGCCAATATTGTTAATAAACATAAATGCAAAAATCCTCAGTAATCAACTGACAAAGAGAATTCAGCAAATCATCAGGAAAACTATACATCAAGAACAAATAAGATTTATCCCAGAGATGCAGGGATGATTCACTATATGCAAATTGACAAATACAATATACCACATTATTAGAGCCAAGGGAAAAAAAACCCCTCATTATCATCTCAATAAATTCAGGAGAAGCATTTGACAAAGTCCAACACCCATTCATGATAAAAACTCTACAGAAAATTGGAATAGAAGGTTTTTATTTCAATCTGATAAAACTCATCTATAATAAGCCAATAGCCAACATCATGCTAAATGATCAAAAACTGAAAGCTTTCACCCTAAAATTGGGAATGTGACAAGGATATCCACTATCACTACTTGTTCTGGGAACATTAGCCAGTTGAATTAGACAAGAGATAGAAACGAAAAGCATAAAAATAGGAAAGAAAGGTGTTTAATTATCATTACTTACTGATGACATGATACTCTACATAGAAGACCCCAAGACTCCACCAAAAGACTCCAAAAGAATTAACAACCAAATTCACCAGTGAACAGTATACAAAGTCAACACTCAAAATCAAAAGCATTCTGGTACACAAATAACAACCTCACTGAGATAAATTAGAGAAACAACAATGTGCTTTCTTTCACAATAGCATAGAGAAAAATAAAATACTTAGGAATCAATCTAACAAAGAAAGTGAAAAACCTATACATTGAAACTACAGTACTATAAAACTGTCCTTAACTTTAGAAATGTCTACTCTATATTTACTGATGAGATGCTATAATATTTGCTTTAATATTCCAGGACGTGAAAGTGAGGGTTGGGACAAAGGAACAAAACTGACAAAATGTTTACATTTTTTTGAACTTTTGTGAAGAGTACTTTACATTTGTGAAAGTTGAAAATCTTTATAAACAGAAAAACTTTTTCTATTATACACAATTGTGGAACTAAACTAAGTCAGCCTGGATCTGTCTTTTTTCATGCTTTTTATCAAGGTCAATTTCATTATTATTTTGTTTTGTTTTTGTTTCCCACATATCACTGAAGATTTTCCTTTATTACACATAGAAGAACACAGGATTAGTGGGACTAAAACTAAACAAGACATACCCTGTTTTTGCAATACTTAGACACATATCTATCTAGCTATCTAATCTATCACATACACAGATCACTTAGGGATTTATGATATTTTTAAAAAATTTTAACCAACAAAGTTTTTTTTAATCTTTACACAGTTGAACTTATATACAAGTGAGATAGGAAAGTAGAGCTATGTTATAACTCTAAAGGCTTATCCAAAATGAGTGACCTAAAGTTTTCGTGGAACATTAATTCTAACCAATGCCATTTTAATGTGCCAATAAATGACATCTATAGGTTTCTATTTCTCCTCTTAGGAAAACAATTTTGTAGCCTTAAATATCTTCCAATTAAACCATGCCACTGTTGTGAGTTTTTCATTGATCACTACTTAATTGCTCTTTCAGGAACTTTTTTTCTTCACTTTTTTGAGTAAATTTGTAACTGTAAAATGTATACAGCATAAAATTTAGCTATTTAGCCATTTTTAATTATGTAGTTCAGTGACAGTAAGTATATTCACACTGTAGTGTAAGCCTCACCACCATGCATCTACAGGATTTTTTAAATCTTTTTCCCCTGAAACTTAGTATTCATTGAATACTACTTCTCCAACTCTTCCCCCAATACTATACTCTGTTTCTGTGGACTATATTCAGTGTTTAATACAAGTGAAATCATAACATTTGTTCTTTTTTGATTAGTGTATTTCATTTGTTATAATATAGTTTATTCATGTTGTAATGTATCAATTTCTTTTGTTTTAAAGACTGAATAATATTCTATTGTACAGGCTATGGGTGTAAGTCAGTGCTGGAGTGCTTGCCCAGAATGTATGAAACACTGCATTTGATCCCTGTCATCTCAAAGCGTTAAAAAAATTTTTTTGTACATATATGCACCACATTTTGTTTACTTATTCATTCATCAGTGGATACTTGGGTTGTTCCCATTTTGTGAGTCTTATGAATAATGATGTTGTGAACATGAGTACAACCATTTCTTAGAGCTCCTGCTTCCAATTCTTTTGGCTCTGTTAGCCTTTCTGGGCTGTCTTGATCCCCAGAACCCTACATGATGATACCATTAAGGACAGTTTCATGATAGCACTGTCTTATTTCTAATGAGAGCTGCAGGCTTTGCTTCTGAGCTCTGCATTGCTCCTCACATCTGTACCTTGCTAGTGAGTGTTCCCCATAGGGGACTCTTCTGTTGGTTTGGCCCTGACACCTTCACTTGACCAATCTTATCATGTGCCATTTGCAAACTGGCCCAAGGCAAGAAAGTGGGAAATAGAGTCAGTTCTCACTTGTTACTTTGCTTCTAAGCTATTGCACAATGCTGCATTGTGTGAGTGCCCGGTTCGGCAAATGTAAAGATAATGTTGTATGATTTTAATGCAATAGAAAATGATGGTAAGGATGTTGCTAACAATGGAAACATAAGTGAACAAAGAAATGGCTGAGCCTACCCGTCTCCTGCTTCCTTGGTTGAGTGCTCATCCGTCATCATATGAGGCAGAAAGAATGGTGATCTAATCAAGTATGAAAGGAAGAGAAGCAAATACACATTCCAAATTATAAAGATTATCAGAAATATGAATTGATTTCTCTGTCATTAACAAAAAACCTTTACTCATGTTATACTTTGACCTTGTGATATTAACAAGAATTAAAAATTATCAAGCTCTAAAATCTAGGTATTTAAAGCATGAAGGCAAACTTTTATGATTTTTTTCTAAAAATTTTTAAAGTAGATTTTAACAGTATTTAAAATTTGCACTACATAATTTACTCCTGAAAAATTTTAAATAAACAATTATAGAAAGAGTTGAGACATCCCTGTAGGCTTCTTGCTTAGGAAGGAATACAAAAGGCAAACACTATGTGAAAACACTTATTCTCCCTACCACTGGGAAACACCACCAGTGGTGTGTGGTTAATACAATATTGTAAACTCTGGGCTATATTCTTTTCTTTTGTTAACAAGTACTTTTAGAGACTCAGAAACCATTGCTGAAGGTTTGACTAAAGTGAGTAACGGAAGAATCATGCATTTTAGTGATGTTTCCTATACAGTTCAATGAGAGCACATATATTTCATGTATGACTCAGTTGATCTCTTTTGTACCAAAAGACAGATAGAAGAATGTTTGTAGTATTTATGAAAACACTCTCAAACTTTAAGTAACCTCTCAGAATTAATTATGAAGTATTTTTATATATGGGAATAC
This sequence comes from Dolichotis patagonum, assembly GCA_004027295.1. Taxonomy (NCBI): domain Eukaryota; kingdom Metazoa; phylum Chordata; class Mammalia; order Rodentia; family Caviidae; genus Dolichotis; species Dolichotis patagonum. Next base: position 5,092 of record PVJX010009913.1, read on the forward strand.
TATAGAGCAATAAAAATGAATGAACCATCCATTATGTATTGAAAACTGATTTTTTAAAACCTAAATAGTTTTTTAATTCAGGCAGAGAATCAAACTGTTGGTTAAACTTCATTGGTTAATGATATAGTGAAATATTGCAAATGCTATAGTTTTAATACAAGATTCAAAGAAATCTCAAGATTTGCAGTTTGAATCAACTATACTATTATGTTGTGATAGTGTCTACTTACATATATTTATAGAATGATAAATAAGTTAAAGATACAGCATATTATGCATCTAGACAATTTATATTGTATGAATGTAAATACTAATTCCATAATTAAAAGTCAAAAGAATACACATGGAAGAACACAGGATCAGTGAGCCTAAAGCTAAACAAGACATACCCTGTTTTTGCAATATTTAGATATCTATCTATCTACCTATCTTATACACAGATCACTTATTTTGAAGAACACTATATTTTTATTTTGAAGGACACTATATTTCTTTACTAAGGATAGAATAAATAAAGAGGAATAATTAAAATTAAAACAATTTGAAATTTACATTTGAAATTTATGTTACCAAAAATGAATAATACAAAACATTAATAATTGTTTTTATTTTAAAGAGAATAAAACCAAACCAAACAAATCAGAATGAAGCTAATCAGAACAATGAAAACAATATAGGTCTTCAAAACAAGAAATAGGAAATCAACAATGGCTACTATAATGTCTCTAATTTTCTTCAAAATAGCTGTCCATACCATCAGACCTAATACAATCAAACAAAAAAAAGCAGAATGAAACCTATCAAAACAAAAGAATGAAAGCATATTTTAAACAGAATAAAACCAAACAAAATAAAACAGAATAAACCAATAAAAACAAAACAGTGACAGTGATACAGAATTTCAAAATAGGATAATAGGAATCCAACCATGGCTACCATCTCCAAAATTGCTGCCCATACTATCAAAAATAATGAAATAAAACAAAACAGAATGGAATAAAACTAGTCAAAACAGAACATTGAATGAAACAAAACAATAAAATGGAATAAAACAAAACAGAACAATATTGGCTTTCAAAAGCAAGGTAGAAGGAAATCTCCCATATTTATTATACTGCACAATGTTATCCTCTTAATAAATGTTCAGACTACTGGCATTAGGCCTGCAAAGTCACCCAAACCATACAAACATTAAGTTGTTTTGGTACTTCAGTTGCTATCAACTCAGTCTGTCCTCCAAATTAACTGGTTGCTTATGGGGTGGAAGGTGGTTCTTGTCTTCCAGTCCATGTACCATTTGGCTCATAGGAAGGGTGAGTTGTTACTCACTCCTTGTTGCTCCTCCCAGGCCCAGCATGGTGTCAACTGACCCATCAGAAGGTCTAATTGGCTTGTTTCTCTTCCCAGGCCCAGAATGGGCTGCACTGGCTCATGGGAAGGGTGAATTGGCTTCTTGTTACTCTTCCTAGGCCCAGCATGGCCTCTGCTGACTCACTGGAAGTGTGAATTGATTTGTTTCTCCTCCTGGTATCTTGAAACATTAATAATTAAGATAGTGTAATATTAGCACATGAATAGACCAGTGGAACATAGAAGAAAATCTATAAATAGACCCAAATTATATGGAATTTGATACTTTGTAAATTAAACATCTCAAATCAATCAGTTAAGGATGGGCATGAAGACAATTGGATACCATTTAATTAAAAAATTCACATCTCACAGGGTACATTCTCCATATCTTTAAGAAGCTCACTGTGTAGGAGAGGAGGCATCCACATTAGTAGGTAACTTCCATGAGTATAGTAAGCCTAATAAATTAGTAATTAACTACTACCCTAAATAGAGTGGTATGGATAGAGTAGATCATTGTTAGGAAGATGAACTTTAATGGAGTTCATTCTAAGGATGAAGTTCCATCCTTAATCTCCTCTGAGCATATGACACACTGAGCAGGAAAAACCAAGTGATGCCAGTTGTCCTCATTCAAACTAAAAACATAATACAAATGCAACAAAATTCCATCTGAGTTTAACCTATAAAGTCAATGTATAAAAATAGGAGGAATATTCATTTGTTAAAAACATAAAGAGTAATTGTTTTACTAGAAGTTAGAACAGTAAATAATGTAGCATTGCTGTAGAAAAGACAAAAAAAGTCAGAAATAGAAAAGTTAATGCATTCCTCAGAGCCTATTAAAAAATAAATCTTAACTGCATGGTATATTTAAGCATTAAACCCTAAAATATGAAGTATAACATTAACAGAGGTAAACACAGGAGTAATATTTTTATTATAATGTGAGTAAAATTGACAATATATGAAACTCAGAAATTACAAAGAGAAAATATGAACACATTTGACTAGATAAAAATTAAACATTTGTCATAATATACCAAAGCTTCATATAGTATAAATATTATATAAATAACTTATCTAAAATATATGATGAGTTGTTGTAAATAAACCATAGAAGGTGAAAGAGAGAGAAGAACATCAAGAAAAATGGGCAATAATTATGAATAAGCCAATCACAGTTCAGAAATGAATGATGACAAACATGAGTTATGGTTTAGATCTAAATGGTACCCAGTAGTCTCATGTATTTAGAGGTGAAGCTTTTCAAAGATGTTCTGATTATGGGGGCAATATGCTTATTAGTGGGTTAATTCACTGATAAAAATTATAGCTAAGTGTGCAGTCAGAAGGTGGGCCTGGATAGAAAACGTGGGTCACTGAGGGTGTGACCTAAAAAGGTGTATTCTCATTTTTAGCTCCTTTATCTCTCTGCTTCTTGGATGTCCTGAGTTGAGACGTTTTCTTCTGTCTTGCTCTTCTACTCTGCTAGTTCTGTCTTGAAGCTAGCCAGACGTGGAGTAAACCCTTTGAAACTGTGAGCCAAAATAAACATTTCCTCTTTTAAATTGCAAGTATCAGGTATTTTGTCCCAGCAAGGGAGAAGTGACTAATATCTCAAATTGGTACTGAGAGTTGGGTGATTGATGTGATTGTATCTGATCATGTGATCATGTAGTTCAGAAACCTTTGAAACTAATTTGTGGAAGGATTTTGGGAAGGTTTGGGAATGCAGGCTAGAGGAGCCATGGAATACTTTTGTGTGTATGGGTAGGGGTGGTAGTGGTTTGAGATAGGCTCTCACTGTAGTTGAGGCTGACCTTGAACTTCCTAGTCTTTCACTCACAGCAATCCTCCTGCCTCAGCTCCCAAGTGCTGGGATTACAGGTATGCAACATCACTCCCAAATAGAAGTCCTAGAATACTTTAAGCAGAGACTGATGAGCGATTCCAGTGGGAGCTCAGAAAACCAGAATGTTAGTAAGAATGTGGACAGTAAAGGCCAGGCTCAGGAGGTTTCAGATAAAAATGTGAACTCTATTGGAAAGTGGACTAGAGGCCATTCATGTTTCATGCTGGAAAATAATTTGTCTACATTGTTTCTTTAAGACTTCATTTAAGGCTGCATTTAAAGGTGGCAGATTAATTGATTTGGTAGAGGCAGTTTCAAGGCAGCCCTATATTCAGGCTGTGATAGCATAGCTACTGTTGAATGCTTTTAGTAATACTTACAGTTAGAATTAGAAACAAAAACAGTGCCAAAATATGTAAACATTTTGTAGCTTGACCCAAGAGGAAGGATATGTAAAATTAGGGCCAAGGAGTGTGTGGATGCTAAAAACATTAGGGCCATTCCAAAAAAAAAAAAAAAAAAAAAAAAAAAAAAAAAAAAGCCAAGTACTTTGCACCAAGACACCCTCCATTCTCTCTGTGCTTCCTAGCTACCATGGGTTGAACAATTTTCCTCTGTCATGCTCTTCCACCATGCTGTTTCTGCCATGAAGTTAGTCTTCCAAGCCCTCTGGCACTGTGAGCCATAATAAACCTTGCAATAAACCTTGCAAGTGATGGGAAATTGCAAGTGATATCCTAGTGATGGGAAAGTGACTAATGCTACAGAGATAAAGGTAGTTTTCTCCACTTAGGATGAGGAAATTTTATACTATAACAAAAATGATAAACAGTTTTTGATTATCAGATTGGCAAAAAGGAAAACATTTGAAGGATTTCATTTTGGCAAGTATTTAGGCAAAGATTCACTGTCCAAATATAGTTGATATCTTTAAAAGGAAAGAGACTTTTTGAAAGGCAGTTCATCAGAACCTATACCAAGATTTAAAAAATTTAAAATTAGTATATATTTACAATACATAGTGAATATACTCATTATAGAGTAATGGTGCATATCACATCTTGCTGCATATGCAATGGTGCATATCATATCTTGCATTATAGAGTAATGGTGCATGTCACATCTTGCTCCTTTTTATTTCCTTTTCTTCTCTCTTCCCTCCCATCTCCCCCATGCTGAAAAATCACTCCCTATCTCCATGAAGTCTATTTGCCTATTTTATATCATCTTTTTAAAAACTGTGCTTTGAAATTATTTATATTTTGAGTTTTTCACGTAAGAGAAATGCACAAATGATATTCTATTACTGGGAACTTATTCTATAGAAATGTTCATGTGTGCATAAAAAGTTATAAGATTTTTTGCTAACTATTTTGAAATACTGCAATGGTATTTCATTGAAACTTTCTATATTGTTTGTGTATTGTTTTCACTTTCAAATAGAATGGATAGTTTTTCAATTATTTTAGTCAGTTGATAAAGTCAGCCATATATGTTTAGACAACTTGCTTGAAAGAAACTTTGCGATGTTTACTAGGTAGAGTATTTGCCAATGGCTCACCCTATCAAACTGAAGCAGAGAATTCAATTAATTCATTCTGGTTGGAAGACAGTTTTATCTAAAACATTAATATTATCTAAAATTATAGATAAATATGTAGAGTGCTGACTTGTTACTCAATATGATATAGCATTTTGTTCAGGTTTTAGAAAATCCTTTCCAGCAAAAGTATTATCCAGTTCAGGAAACTTCTTTCACATATGTTAATTTGACCTGTCAATGAAATGTGAAAACCACAAATTTAAATTTACTCTCTATGGCACTATGGTAACTTATTTAAAGCTTTATGAGTTTAGAGACATATTAAATGGAATTAAGTAGAGAAAATGCTAGAAATAGCTTCATAAAGAGTATGATTGGAAGAATCATGCAGAAAGCTACCTGTGACAAATTTATAGAGGAACCAACTACCAACTCTGAAATGATCTCATATAAATGAAAATGATGAGTTCTGGTGAGATAAGAAATGAAGATATGATTAGAGTGATGAGTGGTAGCTATTTAAGTCTTCTTCTAGAAGATGTGTAAAGCTGCTTAAGTTTTGAAGAAGTGATTGGTTTTTAAATACTATGTATGAAGCCAGTCATTGACTTGGAGTTAGGAGGTATTTCCAAGGTGATTGTGTTTTTGCCTTCCTGGTTTTGTGGTTTAGTCATCTTCATTTCTACTTCCATATTTGTGAGAAGGAATGATAAACAGAGAACTTTAGGTTGAGACTTGAAACCTTGGTTTGCTGTTCTCTTTATTATATACTTTCCTTTGTTTGTCTCTCAGTATACCTCTTGCTTATCAGCTTTTGAGTTGCTGCACAATTTGTACACAAAATGTAGTGAACCTGACACAGACAGCGTGCTGGGCCAGAAGTTAATGAGGCAGCAAAGGACTTCACTGAGTTTAAGCCACACATCTTTCAACAGTTTGATGTCTCTGAAATGGAGATGGAATTTTAGTTTGAATAAAGTAGAACTCTTTCAGAGAGCACCTGCCCATCACCTAAAGGCACAGCCAACCTGAGATCATGTTAAATTCTCTGCTTGAGCAGTTTGAGATCACATCAATAGTGAAAATGTAGATGGAAAACTGGCTCGAGTTCCAGCTTGCAGTTTAAAATTTCTCAGGGAATTTTCCTATCCTCTCTTTGTCCACTGCCCAAATGAGAATCATCTGCATTGAGGGAAAAACCCTATCCTGTGACAGTTGATGCCTAATCTCAGGTATTATTTCCCTTTTCCTTAATGTGTGCAAATAATGGTGTGTGTTTCAGAAATGATGCAGATGCAGACATGAATTAGGGAATTTCCATGAGACTGAGACAACTAATATGTTCTTTCTCACATACAGTGATTTTATGATTCAAAATAATTTTAAAGTACCATCTCATGTATCAAAGTTTCTGTTCCATGATACCTTGACTGTGAACTTGGTATCCACTTGCTTGATGAAATGTAAAAAGAAACAAATTTGATTTTGGAGATTTAGTGCTTTTAGTCATTAAAGAAGTCTTGACATATTTTTCTGAGATTGACTGACTTTTCAATTTATTACTCCTTTTAATTATTCAGAAACAACTGGTGTCATGGGCTCTTAATTTATTAGCATGTTAATTGGCTTCATTGTTTTGACATCAATAGCTTTATGGTTCTCAGCTCTCAGTTCCTGACTGAGATGTCACATATCAGCAGTGGATATAGACTGGTTGGACTTAAGACATAGAAGTGGGAAGGGAGAGAACTGGTCAAACTCAGGGTAGAGCCAAGAGACACTGCCATAGAGACTTTTCGGGGAAGTGGGAAAGTGAGAAGTGGAAGACATCTGTAAGGGTTTAGGGCTAGATAGAAGTAGAGACAAAGTGAGTCTCTAGAGAGGAATCCAGGTAAATATCACTAATTTCCACTATAATTTTGGAAAGCTCAAACAAATCACCCCTAAAGATTTATGAAATATGATGCTTCCTCCAGCAATGTGATAGGGTTTTCAGAAAGAGCATGCCTTTCCTGTTACTGGAAATAATGGAAGAGCTAAATAGTGCAGTCTCATTAGGCCTATTAATGGGACACTGGTCTTTTTGATCTCTGTCTACATGCTAAGGAAAGAGTAAGTGAGTCTCCTTTTCATCTTTTCCATTACACTTTAAAGGGCTGCTATAATGTTCCCACCAACTAAATAATTTTCATTTCCAACGCTAATCAATCTGTGAATAAATATCCTTTAGAGTTGTGAGCCACTTTAAATGATGGCTGCCTTTCCACCTTTAATCTACGACACTACAGTTCTCTTGAGAGAAAATAGCTCCTTGTGTCTTTATTCCCCCTCTGAGTTCATATGGGCAGCACACCTCATTTTTTATTATTACATAATAATGGCTTTAGTAGGTGCACAAAGGGTTGTATAAGTTTTGCAAAAATGAGGGGCTATTCACCCTTGCTACCTTTAATCTCCTGCATTCTCCTGCTAATGAGTATAAATTACCAAAGCTATTTCTCAGAGTCTTTATATAGTACAATACCAGTGGCAGATCATTCTCAGGAAGGGCTCTTTGTAAATGTTATAATTGGTGGTCTTATCTTTAATCTTTTGTGGTATGGAAATCAAGGACCTCATAGACCTTGATACAAAGTAAGCAGGTATCTATTTTGGTAAGTTTTAGGTGATGAAAACAAAGATTTGAATAAATACCCTTCATTTAGAAAGTTTTGAAAGTTCTTAAAGTTTCAAAAAGTATGATAAATACAAACTTTTTCAATACTGCTTTTTATATAAATTGTCTAACTGCTTTGATCAGATGAGTTCCAATTTGATCCTTTGTATTAAATGCAAAAATTTCAAGAGCCATTTTCTGGAAAGATTTGAGCACATCAGACTAATTACATCTAATGAATCATTTACTGTTGGAGCCCTTTTAGATTAGGTATTATTTTGTTATTTTAAAGAGAAAAAAAGAACAGAAAAACCAAAAAGCAATCAACAAAGAAAAAAAACAGCAACAAAAGCCAAATAACAGCAGCAATGACAACAACAAAAACCCAATAGTAATACAGGATTTCAAAACAAAATGATAGGAATTTAACAATGATTGTTATATTGCATATAGTTATCTTCAAAATAGTTGCTCAAGTTACCAGATACAGGCATGCAAAATTGATCAAACAATATGATTTCCCTTTGAGCAGTTTGTTTCAATTTATTTCACTATATCTACTATAATTTTGGGATCGTATTTACTTTCAGTTTCTTACACTAGTGAGACAATACAGTGTTTACATATGTGAGTCTGATTTATTTCACTTATGAGTATGGTCTCTAGTTGTATCAACTTACACATAAAACCTTCTAGTTTATCCTTCTTTATAGCTGAGTCGTACCCCATTGTATAAAATTTTTTTGTCCATTTCTTTGTTATGGGCATTTGGGTTGTTTCCAAGATCTGGCTATTACAAATTGTGCAGCTATAAATATGAGTGCACCTGTATCACTGTGGTATGATGTTTTCAATTCTTCTGGGAAAATATCCAGAAGGAGAGTAGCTGGGTAGAATGGAACTTCTAATCCTAGTTTTCTGAGAAATCTCCACACTGATTTCCACAGTGGTTTTACCACTCTACACTCCCAACAACAATGTAAAAGTGTTCCTTTTTCCCCACAGCCCATCTGACATTTGTTATTTGTTGCCTTCTTGATGTTAACCATTTTTTCTGGAGTGAGATGATATCTCAGTGTGGTTTTAATTAGCATTTGTCAAATGACCAGTGATGTTGAACATTTTTTCATATATTTATTTGCCATTTGTATTTCTTCATTTGAGAAGTATATACTCATCTCAGATGCCCATTTTTGGATTGGGTCTTTGAATTGGGGGGGGGAATACTGATTTTTTTCTTTATATGGTCTAGAGAGAAGTACTTTTTTAGAGTAACAGTAGGCCACGGTCTTCTCCCCATCCTTTGGGTTTTCTTTTCACTCTGTTGGTGATTTCTTTGGATGTGCAAAAACTCTTAAATAAGATGAGATCCCGTTTGTTGATTCTTTGAAGTACTTCCCATGCAGTTTGGTTTTTGTTCATGAATGCTCTGCCTACCCTATGTCCTCAAGATTTCTACCTACTTTGTTTTCTAGTAGATTTAGTTTTTCTGTCTTAATATTTAGATTTTTGATCCATTTTGACTTTAGTTTAGTGCATTCTAATAAGCATGGGTCTAATTTAAATCTTTGGCAGTTGGAAAGCCAAATTTTCCAGCAACATTTATTAAAAAGGCTGTATTTCTTCCAGTGAACAGTTTTGCCCCTTTGTCAAAGATAAGGTGGTTGAGTATGTTATTAGTTGTGTGTATATCTTCTATTCTGTTCCATTGATCCTGAGTTTTGTGTATTTGTCAATACCATGCTGATTTTATTATAGCAGCTTTGTATTATAATTTCAGGTCAGGGATTGTGATGCCTCCGGCCTTGCCTTTGTTGCCCACGATTGCCTTTGCTATTCTAGGTCTCTTCTGGTTCCAGATAATTTTTTGGAATGCTTTTTTCTAGATCTGTTATGTATGATAATGGTAGTTTGATGAGGATTGCACTAAATCTGTATAACAGTTTTGGGAGTATAGCCATTTTCATGATGTTGGTTCTTCCTATCCATGAGTAAGGGATATCATTCCATTTTTTGAATTTCTCTTAGATTTCTTTTTTCAGAGTACTGTAATTTTCAATGCATAAATCTTTTACTTCCTTAATTAGATTGATTCATAAGTATTTCATTTTTTGAATGCTATTGTGAAGAGTGTGGTTTCCTAATTTCTCCCTCAGGGAGTTTGTTGTTTGTGTACAGGAATGCTATTGACTTTTCAGTGTTGATTTTTGTACCCAGCTATGCTGCTGAATTTGCATAATAAGTCTAGAAGTCTGTTGGTGGAGTCTTCTATGTAGAGTATCATGTCATCTGCAAATGATAATTTAGCTTCTTCCTTTCCTATCCTATTCCTTTTATTTTTCTCTTGTCTAATTGTTCTGGATAATGTTTCAAGAACTACATTGAAAGGAGTGGTGAAGGTGGACATCCTTGTCTTGTTCCTGATTTTACAGTGGAAGCTTTCAGTTTTTGTACATTGATTGTGATGTTAGCTATTGATTTGTCAAAAATGGCTTTTATCAGATTGAGGTAAAGACCATCTATTCTGATACTCTGTCAAGTTTTTTTTTATCATGAATGATATTGGGCTTTATCAAAAAAATTTTCTGCATCTGTTGAGATGGTCATGTGATTTTTGTCTTTGGATCTGTTAATATGGAGTATTATGTTTATTGATTTGCATATATTGAACCATCCCTGCATTCCTGGGATGAATCCCACTTGGTGATAGTGTACAATCTTCTTGATAATTTCCTGCACTCTGCTGGTATTTTATTGAGGAGTTTTGCATCTATGTCGGTTAGGGAGATTGCCCGGTAGTTTTCTTTTTTTGGTTGGTTCTTTCTCTGGTTTTGGTATCAGGCTAATGCTTGCCTCCAAGAATGATTTAGGAAGATTCCCTTCCATTGTAATTTCATCACAGAGTTTGAGGAATACTGGTGTTAAATCTTCTCTAAATTTCTTGTAGAATTCAGCTATGAATCCATCAGGACCTGGGCTTTGTTTTGCTGCTAAGTTTTTAATTACATTTTCAATTTCATTAACTTAAAATTGACATTAGATTACTCAGAATTTTTTTATTTTCTTGATCCAGCTTTGGTAATTCATGTTTCCAGAAATCTGTCCATTTCTTCTGCATTTCCATCCTTTGGGAGTATAGATTTTTCAAAATAGATACTGATGATCTGAATTTCCACAGGATCCGTAGTGATTTTCATTTTTCATTTCTTGTTGCATAGATTTGAGTTTTTCTTTTCTCTTTTTGATAAAGTTGGCTAAGGGTTCATCAATTTTATTTATTCTTTCAAAGAACCAAGTCTTAGATTCATTAAGTCTTTTTACTGTTTTCTTAATCTCAATTGCATTAATTTCTGCTCTGATCTTTATAATTTCCTCTCTTCTTTGGACTTAACTTGCTCTTCTTTTTCTAGAAGTTTGAGATATAGCATTAGGCTGTTTATTTGTGCTTATTCCATTTTCCTGATGTGTGAATTCACCACTATAAATTTCTCTTTGACGGCTGTTTTCATTGCTTTCCACAGTTACCAGAAATTTGTATTTGCATTTTCATTTGATTGTACATATTGTATACTTTCTTCTTTAAGTTCTCTTGTGACCCACTGTTTATTTAGGAGAGTGTTATTAAATTTCCAATTGCCATGTGTTTATGGACTTTTTGTAGCTTCTTTTGTCATTAATTTCTAATTTTATTGCACTATGAGCAGATAATATCCATGGGATAATTTCAATTTCTTTGTATTTACTTAAGCATATTCTGAGGGGTAATATGGTCTAATTTAGAGAATGTTATGGATTGAGAACTGGTGGTCAACTTAATGCCAGCTGGATTACATCAGCATGGTGCTGAGCAGAGATGTTTCACCTGAGGAAGGTTGCCAGCATAAATGGAGACATGGAGGAGGAGAAAGAAGAGCGTTAAGGTGTTATGGTGTTGAGATGTTGAGGTGTTGTGGGTTCTCCTATGTGTTGCTGTTTGAGCGGTTAGGTTCTCCCGGAGAAGCTCTGGTATTCATATCAAGCATTGCTTCCTGACTCCGGAGGGGAAGACGTGTGCCACTTGGTTTCCGGGATGAACTCGTCATGCTGGCTTCCTGGCATGTACTCGACTGTGCTTGTCATTGAAGGAGCTCAGGGCCTCCGTGTCACTGAGGATGGCTGTGGTGCTTTTTAGGACAGCCCTGGTGTTTGTTGTGAGTGTGACTTCTCAACTCCAGCAAAGAACCCTTAACCTATCAGCACAGCTCCTTCACCCTGCTGGCATAGACTTTCTAGTTTCCACCGCTGACCTTTGGGCCTTCCTTCCACGGATCCGTACAAGAGACTGGCGTGAGTCCTTCTTGTGGGCTCTAGACCACCAGTTGGACTCGTGGGAGGCACTGTCATGAGCTCTGGGTCTTCATCTGGACTCATGTGGGACACTGCTGTGGGATTCAGGCCCTTAGCTAAATATTCTATGTCTTTAGTGTTGTGGATAGATTTCCTGCATTTTCTTGTGTTAACTCTGGGTGACCATCATAAAATAATATTATAAACTCCATGTCCTGATTTGAATTGTTCTCTGTACAACCCCTGACTACAACAGAGAACGACCCATGTGCAGTTTAGAAGAATGTGTATTCTGATGTTTTTGGGTGGAACACTTGGTACATATCTACAAGGTTCATTTTTTTCACAAATTTCACTCAGTGTTGTTATTTCTTTGCTGATTTTTTTGTTTGGTTTATCTGTCTCTTTGTGACGATGAGGTGTTAAGGTCCCCCATTGTATCTGTATTATTGTTTATTTGAATTTTCATGTCTATTAAGATTTGTCTTACATAGTTGGGTGCTCTCGTATTTGGTGCATATATATTTATGATTGTAATATCTTCCTCTTCAAGTTTTACCCTAACAAGTATCTTTATCTCTTTTGGTCATTCTTGGTTTGAAGTTCACATTGTCTTCAAGCAGAATAGCTACCCCTGCTTTTTTTCTGCATCTTTGTTTCATGAAGTATGTTTTTTATCTCTTTTTTTCTATTTAGAGAAAAATGCAAAACAGAAAAAAAGGATAGAAATAATACAGAATTTCCAAAATAACAGCAAGAAATCACTAGTTGATAAATTATATACTGTTATCTTAGAAGTAGTTGTTCAAGTTACTAAATCAAAGCACAAAAAATTAGCAAACAAAGACAGCACAAACTATTCTGTTTGATGAACTAACAAAAAATTAGAAGTATGACTATACTTTACTTAAATATACATACAGTTATATGTGTACACCTACAAGTTGTTCTTTCCTTTCAAACACTTTCTTTCCCTTTCATTATTAAATATCTATTATACATTTTGGATCTTATTATTCTTTCAGTTTATTATTATTATTATTATTATTACTTGTTTTTTACACTAGAGAGATAATACAATATTTATGAATGTGAGTCTGATTTATTTCACTTATGAGGATAGTCTCAAGTTGCCTCCATTTACCTATAAGGGCCTCAAGATCATCCTTGTTTATAGCTGGGTAATATTCTATTGTATAAAAATACCACATCTTTTTCATCCACTCCGTGGTTGATGGACATCTTGGTTGTTTCCAAGATTTAGCTATTAGAAATTGCACTGCTATAAATATGAGTGCACATATATCACTGTGACATGAGCCTTTCAATTTTTCTGGGAAAATACCCAGGAGGGGAATAGCTGGATTGAATGGAACTTCCAATCCTAGTTTTTTGAGGGATCTCCATACTGATTTCTACAGAGGCTATACCAATCTACACTCTCACCAACAGTGGAGAAGAGTTCCTTTTCCCCCACAGCCTTGCCAACATTTGTTATCAGTTGATTTCTTGATGGCAGCCATTGTTTCTGGAGTGATATGAATACATGGAGTATTTTTTACACCCTTTGACTTTTAGTCTATGGATTTCCTTTTTAGTTAACTGTGTTTCTTGTACACAGCGTATTGCTGGATTTTGTTTTTAAATCCACTCTGTGACTCTGTTTCTTTTTATTGGTGAGTTGATACCATTTACATTGATGTATATAACTGGTATGTACTGACTTATCAATGTCATGTTATCTTTCTGTTGTTGGTTTTCTGCTGTTTCTATTTAATTATTTTCCCTGCTTAGTGATTTCCTTCTGCTGTTGTTGGGATTGTAGTTATCTTTATCTTTTTCTTTTTTTTTAAATTTTATTTTAAAAGGGAGTAAAATTTAACACAACAAAACAGAACAGAATGGGACATAAGAAAGCGTAAATTTCAAAGCTAGACAACCAGAGATCTTCACTATCTGTCATATTGTCTCTTGTTTTCTTCCACATGGTTGTCCTTATCTTTGCATATGGAGAGCTCATACTAAATAACATAGCCAATCTTTTCACAAGATGTGCAGTTTACTGGCTCCCACTTGCCAGGCAGGGGGGAGGCGGAGGGGGGACACGGGATGGGGGACAGGACGATATGAGATGTCTGACTCTCAGCCCACACGCAGGAAAGATCACAGTTGGCCCCCAGAGATGGGAAGAGTTCCTTGTTCTCCTGGCACCCAAAGTCAACCGCACGGTGCAGGTCCCCATGCACCAGGGTCTCTTTCCCCTAGGCTACCGAAAGTCTGCCACACTCTCAGCCGCCCCCAGAGAGGGGTGGAGCCCTTTGTTCTCCCGGCACCCTGAGTCAACTGCATAGTGCAGGTCCCAATGCACCAGGGTCTCTCTCCTTCAGACTGCTGAAAGTCTGCCACACTCACAGCGACCCCCCAGAGAGGGGAGGAGTTCTTTGTTCTCCTGGCACCCCAAGTTAACCACACAGTGCAGGTCCCGATGCGCCAGGGTCTCTCTCCTTCGGGCTGCCGAAAGTCTGCTGCACTCTCAGCTGCCTCCAGAGAGGGGGGGAGTTCCTTGTTCTCCCGGCACCCCAAGTCAACCACACAGTGCAGGTCCCAACGTGCCAAGGTCTCTCTCCTTTGGGCTGCCGAAAGTCTGCCACACTCTCAGCCAACCCCAGAGAGGAGGGGATTTCCTTATTCTCCCGGCACCCCAAGTCAACCACACGGTGCAGGTCTCAATGTGCCAGGGTCTCTCTCCTTCGGGCTGCTGAAAGTTGGCCACACTCTCAGCCACCCCCCCCAGAGAGGGGGGAAGTTCCTTGTTCTCCCGGCACCCCGAGTCAACTGCACGATGCAGGTCCCGATGCACCAGGGTCTCTCTGCTTCAGGCTGCTGAAAGTCTGCCACATTCTCAGCCGCCTCCGAGAAAGAGGAAGAGCTCCTTGTTCTCCTAGCACCCTGAGTCAACTGCACAATGCAGGTCCCAAGGCGCCAGGGTCTCTCCCCTGCAGGCCTCCCAAAGTCCGCCATACTCACCTGCTATTTCTTTCTGATGAATTGACCATTCCATTTCCAAAGTTCTGAAATGGCCAACAGACCACAGAAAGAATTCTCTTTAGGTGATCTGCTGGCCTTGCTTCAGGGCCAGCTTTATCTTTTTCTAGGGTGTCTTTCAGTACTCTTTGTAGTGTTGGTTTGGTAGTCATGAATCTCATTAGTTGTTCTTTGTCATGGAAGTATTTTATTTCTACATCAGTTTTCAAATATAGTTTTGCAGGGTACATCAATCTGGGTTGACAGTTTTTTTTTTTCTTTTTGACAGTTGTTTTCTTTCAGGACCTTAAATACTTCACTCCAAGCTCTTCTTGACTTGAAGGTTTGTGTTGAGAAATCTTCTGTGATTCTGATAGGCTTTCCTTCATAGATGATATGTTTCTTTTCTCTGACAGCTTTTAGTATTCTGTTCTTCTGCTGAATTTATGATATCCTAATTATTATATGTCTGGGTGAAGACTTATTTTGGTTATGGTTATGGGTCCTGTAGGCCTCACTTATTTGTATGTCAGAGTCTTTTCCCATGCTTGGAAAATTTTATTCTATCACTTCTGCAAATAGTCTTTTTATGTCATTTGTGTTGCCTCCTACTTTTTTTGTTGACACCTATCCATCTTATATTGTTTTTCTTTGTATCATCTTGCAGCTGTTGAATTGTTGTTTCCTCGTTTCTTGTTATTTTTAAGAGATCTTTCCATCAATTATCATTAGATTCCATCCTGTCTTAATGTGTGAGAATCTATCTTCAGCTTCATTCAAGGGATTTGCCAGCTTTCATTGGAATTTTTAATTTCCTGACTATCTCTTTGAATATGTTTCATACAGTCTAATTCTTTCCTATATTGTTCATTCAAGATTTCCATCATTTTATTATGTTCCTTTATTTTTTGTCTATGTCTTCTACAGATATACTCAACATTTCTTTCATAATATTTATCATTATTTTTTACCTGAGAGATTATTTTTTATTTCCTGTATAGCCTCATAGTGTTTTTTCTTTACTCTAGTTGCTATCATTTCAGAAATTTCAGTTGTGTGATTTCCAATTTATTACATGTCAGTGTCTCCTTGGCTTGTTCTTGGTGGGCTGGAAGTCTGAGACTGCATTTTGCTCTTTTGTTTTGTCATTTTCCTAGGTTCCTCCTGAGAACTGATTAAGTCCAAGGTGCTTTCTGCACTGACTGACTATTTTGTGTTGTAAGGGGATGGGCCAGGCACTTGGGTTCCTCTGAACTGAGGTTTCTGGGGTGATAGAAAAATGGTGGGCATGGCTTCTGCCCTCCCTCAGCTCACTGGGGCTACCCCTGATAGTAGAGGGTCTCTGAGTGGGGCTTTTCTGGGCATATGCTCCTGAGGTGCTTTACAGATGGCACCTAGGAGCTGCACTGGCCTGTTCAGGTCTCAATTCCTCCAAGACTTCTGAGGTTGCCTGGTGTGGTCTCCTGATGGATAATGCCATGACACTGCACTGGGCTGTGAGTAGCTCTGATCCCCCCTGGACCCATGTGGCTAGCCAAGATGTTCCCCCAATGGGTGGTGCTGGGACACTGGACTGGACAGAGCTTAGATCCTCCAGGACCCATGTGGCTAGCTTGGGTGCATCCCCAAAGTATGGTGCTGGGTTCTGGGGTATGCTGGGTGGAACTTGGTACCTGTGGGACCCATGCAGCTGGCCAGGCACTCCCCCTGAAAGATTGTGCCAGAATTCTGAATAGGACAGAGCTCATATCTTCTTGGACCTGTGCAGTTAACTGGAGTTCACCCTTGAGATATGGCACCAGGGCCTTGCACTGAGCTAAGCTGAACTCAGAACCTCTGGGACCTGTGCGGCTAGGCAAGTTGCTACCCCAATAGACAGCTCCAGAGCTATGGGCTAGGCTGGGCAGGGCTCTCTACCTCCAGGACACATGAAGCTGGCCAGCTGCTCTCCTGATGGATTGTATCCTGGTGCTGGGTTGGGCAGAGCTTGGATCCTCCTAGACATGCATGACTACCTGGGATGCACCCCTGAAACATGGCACTGGTACCTTGCACTCAGATTTGTTACTGAAATATATTTATTTCAAACTTCCTGTTGGATTTGGTATATTAAATCAATGTAGATATCACTCTTCCCTATTAGAATCCCAAGTATGTTAAAATTAATAACCTAAAACAAAAGTGCTTGTGACAACTCTGGGAAATAGTGTGAAACACCACAGATACACTGAAAACTTTGGAAAATGAATTGGACAAAACTAACAAAAAGTGAATCTATGCTTTTGAATTCCATGTATCATCACTAGCAAAAGAAAAGCTAGTGGACTGATTTCCTTAGATGAATACAAGAAAAACTGACATTTAAAGCAAGATGGACTAGGACTGAGTGATGATGGACCTTTTAGAGCACTTGATGTTAACAGCCAATTGTTGCATGTGTACCATTGGTTCATCACCACTTGACTAGGACACTGTTGGGAGAGAGTTTTTCAAGAAAATTATTAACACTCCAACCTTTCTTCTCAAACACACACACACACACACACACACACACACACACAAAATGCACACATACAGATTGACTGGCTATACCTTGCAAACTCTGGTGTCATTTAGTAGGCATCTTGCCCAGTAGAGTGGAGTATTTCCCATATGTACATTTTAACATTGATAATACATCCAAAAAAAGAAGGAGTTGGACCATGGTTTATTTTGGATGTTACAATAATGACAAAATCAACCAACCAAACAAACAAAATCTGACACGGCAGTGAGATTCCTGAAGACCATTTTACTCCATGTGTCATATCAGCTTCCATACATTTTACTGGCAATAATCTCTTTAATAGGACTCAAGTATACTTTATTTATTTATTTTAAAGAGAATAAAATCAAGCAAAATAAAACAAAAAAAAGCCAATCAAAAGAAACCAGTGTAAGTGACACAGGATTTTGAAACAGTACAAAATAAAAAATGATTACCTTTATGGCTCTTGTTTTCAAAATAGCTGTAGGTACCTTCAGACATAGCAAAACTCAGATAAAATAGACCAGAATAGAACCAATAAAACAAAACAACAGGGTTGTTGTTAAGTAAGGACTTAAAAACAAGAATAGAAAATCCAAAATGGCTACCATAATATATCTTGCTGTCTTTGAAATAGCTGTCCATGCCATTGGATATAACAAAATCAAACACAGCAAAACAGAATAAAACCCAACCCAACAAAACAATGAAAATGATACAGGACTTCAAAATAAGATAATAAGGAATTAACAGTGGCTACCACCTTCAGAAGATTAACAGTGGCTACCACCTTCAGAAGATCCTCCATAGATGCCACAATGCATATCATGACCCTCTAAATAGATAATCAGGCTACCAGCCCTAGACCTGCAAAGTCAGTGAAACACCAAACACCACAAGCATCAAACTGCATTTCACCTCAATAGGTATTATCACAGCTTGTGTTTCTCCAGATCAGCCAGTTGTTTATGGTGTTATATGTGTGAGGGTGTTTGGCTTTTTTTGTTTCCCAGCCC
The DNA here is from genome assembly GCA_004027295.1 of Dolichotis patagonum. Classification (NCBI taxonomy): domain Eukaryota; kingdom Metazoa; phylum Chordata; class Mammalia; order Rodentia; family Caviidae; genus Dolichotis; species Dolichotis patagonum. Next base: position 23,392 of record PVJX010009913.1, read on the forward strand.
ATGTGCCAGAAGGGGCTGGGGTCTGGCTGTACACTGGCAGCAGCAGCAGGCATGGCACTTGTCTCAGGGAGGGCTTGCTTCTTGGTGTCCTCCCCTGCAGTCCACATATGGTGCTGACTCATGGGAAAAGGATGGGGTCCGGCTGTCCCCTGGTGGTGACAGCACATGCATGGCACTGGTTCGAGGGAGAGCTTGCTTCTTGTTGACTTCTCTTCCCCTGAAGTCTGTGAATTCAAGGATATTTTAGGTACCAGCAGCAGAGGATAGATGGAATGGCATGAAAGCTTGAACACAGGGTTGCTGTCCACTTTTCGAACTTAAAGTCTTCCCTTGGGTCACAGAGTGCCTAGGGCAAGAGGGACTTTTTGTGCAGGTTAATGTGCACAACCATACTGAAGAAGTGGGCTGTAGGCATCCAGTCTATTTAAGGGCCTGGAATCACAAAAGGAAGGCTGTTTGAATGCTTGTATTTTCTTTCCATTCACAACAATACCAAACCCTTCACAGTTATCTATGGTGATAGAAATTCAAACATTTGATTATGTCTTACTCTAAGAAAGTAGTCTTTAATATGTAGACTAGAGACCCTTTCATATAATGTTTTCACATTTAAAAAATATAATGTACTTGCCAAAACAAAAATAGTAAATATAGGATTTATGAAATATATAGAAGTAAAATATTAACCATCGTGGCACCAAGGATGCCACACTTGGTGGTTCAAGGCTGTAATTCCAGAACTCTGTGAAGCTGGAGCCAGGAGATAGAAAATTTGAGCCCATATGGGGAATTTATTGAGCCCCCCCACCCTTTAAAAAGGCCAGGGATATAACTTAGTGCAAAGGTCCTGAGTTTAATCTCCAAAGTACAGAGAGAGAGAGAGAGAGGGAGAGAGAGGGAGAGAGAGAGAGAGAGAGAGAGAGAGAGAGAGAGAGAGAGAAACAGCAGGATGAGAGAGCTGAAAGACACTGTAACAGAGTGTTATAAGTTAATGATAACATTTATCAGCCCTAAAACAGCCTCAAAAAGTAAAATAAATTAATACAACCAATAAGGTGATAGTAGCTGAAGGACAGGGGATAGAAAATTAAAAATTTCAAACTGGTATTGGAGTATATGCCTGTAATCCCAGTACTCAGGAGGCTGAAGCAAGGGGATTTCTATGAGCTCCAGGCCAGCCTGGGCTACAAAGTGAGTTCAAGGCCAGCCTGAACTGCATAGCAAAACCCTGTATCAAAAAGACAAAAAAAAATAAGTTAATTAAAAAAGAAGCAGAGAAGAAGGAGAAATGTAATAAAAATGATCCAGAATGAAAGGAAAATAGTAGAAAATTAATTACTTTAATAAAATGATATTAAAACTGCATTAATTATAAATTATCTAAACATTTATAAACATCAAGATTGCCAAATTGGTTTTAAAAAGAAAGTGCTATGTGTATGTTGCTATAAGAAGCCTACATTAAATATAAAGATTGGCTAACAAAGGATAAAAAATACTGAGTATAAAATGATCATAAGAAAGCTGAAGTGGCTATGTCACTACCTGACAAAGATTTCAAACAAATACTATCATCTGAGAGAAAGAAATAAAATTAAGGGATCAGATCACTGAGAAAAATAAAAAATGTGTATGTACATACACATACAATAATAGAGCCACCAAATGTAGAAAGCAAAATCAGCTAATGAAAGAAAAAATATTCAAATATTTATAGTTTGACCTTCATAATATCAATAATTGATCAAACAGGTATATAGAAAATAATTAAGGATATAGAAGACTTGAATAACACTAACAATTAACTTGATTAGATAAACATTTATAAAATACTCAATAATGCAGAATACATATTTCATACAAGTTAACATTGAACATAGAACAAGATAGACCATACGTGGGTCCATGAAACTACTTCCAATTAAAAAAAAGATTTAAATTAACAGAATACAGCAAATCATCAAAAAGATTACACACCTTGACCAAGTAGGATTCATTCCAGGGAAGCAGGGATGTTCAACACAAGCAAATTGATAAATATAAAATTTAAATCATAAAAAATAAAATCTCTTACCGAAATAAAATTACAAAAATCAAATTATAAATTGACAGCATAAATCTAGTTGGCTCTTGCTCTGTGGTGTCAGTGGAGGTTGGGTGAGGAGGCTGGACTTCCATCACTGCCTGTGGTAACAGGGCATCTCTTCCCCTCTCCTCCAGCATGGTGCCAGAGGAGATCAAGTTGTAGTGAGGCTTTTTCCACTTTGGTGGAGGGGGATCTGGGGAGAAGGACTGAAGTCCTTACGGCCAGGGCATACTGAAGAGACTGAAATCCCAATCCCATGAAGTAGTAATTGTAATTTTTTCATAATATTCTAATTTTGCTTTTTTTCTTAAACTACTAAAAATGAAAAATTTTCCTTAGTTCATAGATCAAACCAAAACAGGCCATGAGCCAGGATCATAGTATATCAATCCCTGGTCTAGCCCACAACTGTTACGGTACTGTGTGCTGTGATGTTGGATCAAATGTATTGGTGTATAGGTTCTCCTGTGTTCTGTTCTTATCTCTTCTGACTCAGCCCAGCCATGTGTTATCTAAACAGTTCTTGAAATGCTTTTATAATCCTGATTTAACTTTAATCCTTTAATCCTTTAAGAAGAGGGACTAGAACAATACAGAAGATACAGAAATAAATCCATGTATTTGTGATCAATTGTTCTACAAAGGTGCCAAGAACACATAATAGGGAAAAGATCATCTCTTAAATAATTTATATTGGAAAAACTGGAAATTCACATGCAGAAGATTGAAATTTGTCCATCATTTTACCCAAAAATCACTTCAAAATTGATTAGAGACTTACATATAAGAGCTGCAACTGTAAAACTACTAGAAGAAAATATGGGAAAAGCCAAATGACATTACTTTGCAAAATATTTCTTGGATATGACTCCAAAGACAGAGACAAAATCAAAAAGGCAAAAATAAACATTAAACTAAAAAGCTTTTATACAGAAAAAGAAACATCAATAGAGTGAAGAAACATGGAATTTGAGAAAATATACACAAGCCATAAAATCTAAAGGAAATTAATATCTAATATATTCAGAAAACTCAACTTATTAGTAAGAAAACAGATAACATGATTTAAAAATGGGCAGAGGCTGGGAATAGACATTTGTCAAATGATAACATAAAAATGGTCAACAAATATATGCAAAGGTGCTTAGTATTACTAGTCATCAGGAAGATGGAAATCAAACCACAGAGAGAAGTTGCCTCATACCAGTTAGCAAGGCTATTATCAAGAAAGACAAAAGATGGCAAGTCATAGAGCAAAAAAGAACATTTGTACACTGTGTTGGTAATGGTAAATCAGTATAGATATTATGGAAAACAATACAGAGGTTCCTCAAAAAATTAAGACAAGAATTACAATATAATCCAGCTATACCACTTCTGGGTATGTATACAAAGGAAATAAAATGTGCACATCAAAGAGAAATCTGCATTCTCATGTCTATTGCAGCATTATTCACAACAGCCAGGATATGAAATTGACCTACGTGTCCATCAGTTGATGAGTGTGTAAATAATGTAATGTGACACACACCTCAAAATACCCACACACAATGGAAACACTGTTTAACCTTAAAAGGAAGGACCCTTTGTCATTTGTGACAACATGGATGATTCTGGGGATATTTTACTAAGTGAAATAAGCCAACACAGAAAGGCAAAACTGTATAATCTTGTTTATATGTGGAACATGAAAAAGTCAAACTCAGAGAAACACAGAGTAGAAAGCAGTTACTAGGATCATTGGAGGTTGGAGTGGAGGTTACTGGCATTGAGGAAATGTTGGTCAAAGAGTAAAAAATTTCAGTTAGACAAGATGTCTGAGTTCTAGGGATCTATTGTGTAGCATGATGAGAATAGTTAACAATACTTTATACTTGGAAATTACTAAGAGAGTAGAGAGTAGATCATAAATGTTTTCACTGTAAAGTTAGCTTGATTAATCACTTCACAGCATGTACATATCAAAACAGCACTTAGTACACCATAAGTATTACAATTTTGTCCATTACACTTTAATAAAACTGAAAAGGAGGAGAAAGAGAAAATACACTCTGTCTCACATACGGTATTTGCTTTAACGTGTTGGTCTTTGTGAATTGAAACGTAGATATTGAGCTCAGGGCTAAAAGGGACGCCTTACAAATAACCTAGTCAACCTTCCTGCAGCGTCCGTGTCCCCTCTGCAGCAGCCCTGTCATGTAATCTCTGCTCACGCATCTTCAAATGCCTTCATCTGTAATATAAAGACATCATTCCCAAGAGACAGACGGAGAGAGATGTGTGAGAAGCCACTGAGAGACGTACGCCTTCAGATGAACCAGAGTGTGGGGAAAAGGGAAAATGGAGGGTCCAGCACCCAGAAGAACAGCAGAGACCCTAAAGAAGGGAAAGGATGCTGGGTGCCCAGATATAGCAAAAGTTCAGCATAGCTTTCCAAACTATATTTGAACAGAGGCCTTCAAAAATCATGATTTTCCCCGATGCCGCTTAATATTTATCTTTTTTAAATAATCAAAACCCAACAATTTTTCACAAGCAATTGCTTTCACCTGAAATTGGATGAAAATGTCTTTATTAATTAGGGAAAAATATCACAAAGCCCATGGGAGACAGAATAGCAGAGTGTTTTCGTTTTAAAGAGCAAACAAGTCTACATCTTGTTGGTACAACCAGATGTGTCTGAGCTTTTGTTTTTTGCATATTCATTAAATTTCAGTGTTCAAAGTGATCATGTAAAAATCTGGCCAGGCTTTGCAAGAGGATGTCATACTGGCTTCATTCCAAGGAAACTAATAATCTTATTTCAAGCTTCTCTGCCTCCTCTTAACAGTGGGCTTCTAGGCAAGGCCACTGGTGTTCCCCTTTCTGTGAATAACAAGGTGGCTCAGGCCTCCAATATTTCTATTATAGAACATTCTGTCTTTCATTTAAAAATTGCCTCTTATGAGTATTATTCTCTGTCCTTAAAAGACTTCATTGTTTCACTCCTATTCTGCACTCTTTCTATGTTCAAGGTCGCTAGTTACTCTATTATTCAGGCAGACAATCTTTTCATAATTTTTTTTCTAAATAGCCTCAGTTCAAGGACTTACATTCTCAATGCCCCCCCATAAGTTTTCTGTTCCTTCTCATGAAAACATTTTCCATGGCATCCCTTTCTTTAGCAGTTTCCGTGTATTCAATTCCTCCTACTGCGTTGCTGTGTGGAATGTACTCAAGTCTTAGTATGATGGGTTTTGTTTAAGAGGGTGAAAAATATTTTTTCTTAATATTTCCTTAGAATTAGCAAAAATTAACTGAGATTTATTAACTGATTTAGGAAAACTCACTGCTTTTATGTAGTGCATGAGGCTAGAATTAGCATCCAAAGGACATGAGATACAAGTTTTGAAGATAACAGAAACAGTATGGATGAGGCAACAATGTTAAACTGAAAGCAAAGTACTGTAGGAAAGACTCAGAAAGCAAAATAATTTTTTTGATTAGTGTTCCATAATAAAATCCATAGTGGTTATAAGTTAATAGTGTTTATATTATATGATTTTTTTGAGACACCATCTCCAAAATGCTTATTCTAACTACTAATTAGTTATATGCTTTTGTCTATGAAAAACTATAATTCAAAGTTTTAATTAAAAAGCCCAAGATATCTGGTAAGGGGTAGATCTATTTAATTTCAAAGTCAGTCAGCTCTCTGTACTCTGTTGCCTCATAACATAGCATGCAAAGCTGATATATGTACAAAGCTGGTCTCTAGATTTGAACAATTCTCATAAACAGAACTATTTTAAATGAGATAGACTATGAGTGTCCTATAAGAGGAATATTGGATGCTTGAAACTCCTTGTTATATCTATGAAGGCCATGTCTAACTTTTCTTGAACTGAAAAGTCAAATAAACCCTAAACAACTTGTCCCTAAATTACAATGGTTCTACTTGTAATCTTTCTTTTCTTCTTAACTATTCTTATTTTAACCACACATATATCTAGGATACAGGGTGACAATTTAATACATGTATGCAATGTGTAATGAGCAAATAAGGGCTCATAGAGAATTTTTTTACTTTGCAATAGTGGGAAAAGAGAATATTCGATAGAAACTATTACTTGAATTTTGATCTTGTCTTGCACTGGCAGTAGGCAGTATGACAACTTATGCAGCTGGGTAGTGCAAGGGAGGATGAGAGGCTATTTTAGATAGACAGATCAAAAAGGACTCTGAGGCATGAAGGATAAGAAGAGGTAGGTGTTGGGTTGGCTGGGGAAGAATCATTTTAGGCAGGGAAACAGTAAGCACAGAAGCTGATAGACAAGCAGGCAAGAGTGTGTTCTCTAAAGGAACAGGCCCAGTGTGGCTAGAATAGGGGAGTAGCCTAAGGTGGGAGATGTTTGGGCTTAGGAATCCTTGGAAGCACTTGGTTCTCTGAAGGGGATGGCTGTGTTGCATAGACTTCAGGAAGTATGAAGACCAGTCCTTGGATGTTGGTCACTTATCTTGTTTCTCCTCTGATGCCTGTTCTGCTGCATAATTTCAGTGGGACTCAGAACTCATCCCTCAGTTTCCATCCTGGAGAACTAAGGAGTTATTTTATAGGGGGGGATTGATAAGTAAAAGGAGAGATTTGCCAAAGTCTTCACCAATGGGGATGGTGGGGACAGAGAGCAGATGGGCCAGGTATACTTAGGCTCTGAAAAAGAAGGGCTGGATCCCAAGCTGTTTGGTGAGAGGTGGTCAGCATGCTGTGATGAGTGGACTGGCCATTCAGGCACTGCCATGCCTTTGTTTGACCCTAGCTGCCTTTCTTGTCATATAGAAGTTGGTTTGGAAGGTTGGTAGGTGGTTGTGGGTGGAGGATAGTGCCAGGAAAACTCCAGACAAAACTTCTTGCCTTCTTGTTGACACCGAGGCTGATAACCTACTTACCTCAGCAGTTTTTAGAGCTGAAGTGGGCTATTGAGAATACATTTAAGAAGTAAGTGTGGAGTGGCATTTTGAGTGCAGACTGATAACGGTGCTGCATTTATCAGCAATAAATTGCCTGCTGCAGGGCAGCACTGGATGGGAAGCCTAGTGGACACTGATTTCCACTTTCCCTCTCAGTAAGGGCTTAGGTACAGAGGCAGGGGCATTAGGGAAACTCAGTAATGATGGGGATTAACAAGGGAAGGAGGCTGCCTAACACAATTATATATCTTTTATTTTGTTCTTTAAATTTTGGGTGAACATTCTTACAGAAAAACTCTATGGTAACCTGCTAAGTAGGATTCAAATCATTCTATCTTGTAAAAGGATGGAGCTCACATTGCCAGCTTAGTGAAAAACAGTGTTTTCAGTGGGTCAGTATTTTAGTCTCCTAGGGTTGCTGTAACAAAATATCATAAACTGAGTAGCTTAAACCACAGAAAATTATTTCTCATTATACTAGAAGCTAGGAAGTCCAAGAACAACATGCCAGTAGATTCAGTGTGTGGTAAGCACTCATTTCCTTCAGAAATAGTGTCTTCTCGTTATAACCCCATAGAACAAGAGGGAAGGAATCTGACCTCCTCAGCCTCTTATAAGGGCACCAATTCCATTCCTGAGTGCTCTACTCTCATGACCTACTCACAGCTTAAAGGCCCTGCCTTCTAACATCAACACATTGGAGATTAGGTTCCAACATATGAGTTTTCAGCCACAGTTCACAATGGTCAGTATAATAGATCATATACTATGCACAAGTGGGCATGAAAAAAGAAATTCTTAAATGACCATGGATCTATGCTTCCTTTCTTTCTGTTTTCAACTCCTGATAATAACTTCAGCTTCTCCTGTTTGGAAAAGGAGACCATTGCCAAGCACATTATACCCAAGTATCATCAGAAGTTTGGATCTGATCATCCTAGAAAACACACCCACTGGTACCAGTGGATATGATGATCTCAGACACAGGAGAAGCAAAAGGAGCTATTAACACAGATGATTCCATTTCTGTGGCCCATGGAGCCCCAGAATTCCCTATCCAAAATATATGTGGTAAAAACACTTACCCAAACATATATACATATACACACACATATGAGAGAGAGAAACTCAGACCAATATGAGAAAACAATTAGTGTGGATCAATTATTTGTTTCTATAACCTGAGAGTCAAAGTTTTAGATGAGAAACCCATTAGTCATGTATCCTATTAGAAGAGAGAAAATGTCTATCATTTCATAGCTATTAGAAGAAAAATTCTCCTCTCATCAGACAGATTCATTCTCATCAAAGGAGAGCTTTTGAGACTTGGTTATTATGGAATGTTTCCCCTACCAAAGGTCAAGCAGTTTATAAGTATTTTCTATCTTCTAAAAAATCCTATATAATTCAATGGAGGGAATATGTGGGTGTTTGGGTAGGAATTGTATCTCTCCTTTCTCTCTAGTTCTTGCTTTTCCAACCAGAGCCAGGCACCATGTGGGCCTCTGGTTTCTGTTTGATACAGACAAGATTAGACAAGGAGGGTGGTCTAACCTGTGAGGGACTAAACTGAGGAAAATTCTCCACATAGGGTACTGGGGCATTTCAGCATGTGAGGCTAAGGGATCCAGATGAAGCATCTGTCCATACCTGGTAAAAGAAAATGATGAAACTCTTTGCATGCAAGTCAGTAACAGGCTAGAACTATTTTAAGAAACACACATATACAAATGATTTGTGGAAAGTATCACAGTTCATTCTGCCCCAAAACCAGGGGGATTCAGACTTGGCTATGTAATGCTGTGCCTGCTGTTTTCTATGCAGGCATTTGATCCTCTGATGAATTCAGTCCCTAGTTGCAAGTCTTCCTTCCCTACCTTAACTCTGCTTCTTGATTCTGCATTATAAGATCCTCCCTGGGAGAGCAGGCTGGTTTTGCTTGCAGCTGTTCCCCTGTCTGCTTTGCTTTTGCCTTCCCTCCCTCTTTGTTCTTCATTGGCCAGCCTTGTTTGCTGCACAAGGACATGAAGAAGACATTCTTCCCATTCTCCAGTCATTGTCACTAATTGAAATGGGAAACAAGACAAGGCTCCAGAAGAAAAGCTTATTATGGGCTGCCTTGTTGGAAGAAAATGAATCACCTAAGCAGATAGGTTTCCATGATCTTAGGCAAACCTCACTCTTTATTCTATACAACCCTGTCTAATTGTTCAAGAAATGTTCATCTGCTTCATAATGAAACAGCCATAATGAAAGTGTTGTGAAATCACTGAAAAGTTTATTCAAGGCTCAGTTCCTGAAAGCCCAGTCATAATACACAGGCTTCAGGGGAGTTAATAGAATTGGCTCTCATTGAAATTGCATGGATAACAAATTTCCCTAACATGTATCCTTTTAAATATGCTTGTTGATGGGAGTTTGAATTGGCATTTGGCAGATGTGAAGCATTAACAAAAGAGGTGAATTCCCAGTTCTGCTGTTAGTCACTCACTCCCCTTGTTGCTGTGTCATCAAGGCCGCTCCCAGTCTCCCAAAGCTGAATGAGGTTGAGAAACTCCCAAGTTTCCTGTGAAACAAAGTCTGGTAGACAGGGAACACTCAATTCTTCCCTCAAAGTATGAAATAAAGAGAAAATATCATCCCATGAAATGGGAATAAAACATCTAGAAACAATACACAGGTAAAACAAATAAAAGACAAACTATTCTTCAGTTAAATTGCTTCCAATAAATTATATCAGGATGGAAGACACAGAATCAACTGGAGAAAAACAAACATAAAATCAATATGGCAGATAGCTGCATTCCTGTGCACTACACAGCTCTTGATGAGTAGAAAAACAAAGTTTAGGAAATATTTCTGTTCTCAAGGAGTCTAGTTAGATTCATTAATTTATCCTTCACTGAGAAAATACATAAATACTTTTGGTCCTGCAGCCATTGAACATGATAATCATTTTAGACATAAAATGGAGAAAACTGTTATGAGTTGAAGGCAAGGGCAGAAAAGGAAGAAAGTCATTTGAATTGGAGATTTGGGAATGTGATTTGGAGGCCTCTGCTCCTACCCCAAACACATCTGTGTCCGATTCCAGCTTCGCCCACCCTTTTCTTTCTAGAAACTTGTGATTTGGATTGTTAGGCAGAAAATTGAAGGATGAGCCTCTACTAATTGTAATATTCCCAAATGCCACATTCCATTCTGGTATCCATCTGAAACTTATTTTCTGTTTATGGACTCCATAATGAAGAAATGTATGGTGGATAAAGGATGACTGCATCTTAACACTCTTAACATTCTTAACACTCTCCTCATTTTGAGGTCTGTCCCCCGAAGAGTTTATGATGCTTCAACCAATGGAATATGGTGGGAGTAGTACCCTACCAGTTTCCTAGACCTAGAGTAAAAACGTGGTTACTGCCACTCCCTAGCTAGAAGAGAACTCCAGGGGCCCTGAGCAACCTTGTTGGAGATTACAGTGAGGTGCCCTGGTTCTGGTGAACTCAGCATTCCGATCATTCCTTCCTATCACAGTACAAGTAAGTTAAAGCCTTCTTTGACTCTCCAGACTTGTTAAATGTCAGGTGAACACCAGCAAGTTACTTCAGTTGACCTCACTGGAAGCTGATGAATTGTCCAAACAAGCCCTGCTGAAAATTCTGTCTCCCAAAACTCTGAAGTACAGTAGATGCTGTTTCCTGCTCCTGAGTTTGAGGTTGTTTATCATACAGCAGCAAAAAAGATAGAAAATTCAAATAATAGTGTACTTCTTTACCTCCTTCTGTGTAAAATCTATTGATTTGCTTCTTCCATTGGTGCTGGGCATTCACTGAAATCCCTCAAACATGGGACCTTTTGGGTGACACATATTACAGCTAGAAAACTGTACAGTGAGAGTTCTTACTTAAATCAAACAAAAAAGATTTCTTTTTTCTCTTAAGAGACACATCTCCGAGCTAGAGAGAACTTGCCCTCGCAATGGTCCATGAGTCTGAGCGTGCGTGCGTGTGTGTGTGTGCACTTCTTGTTTGTGGGAGAAATATGTTTCATTATCAGACTCCATTTTCTGTCTGCAATGGAGCCTTTTTCTTTTCTGTTTCTTTTGATGGAGACTATAGAAACCATTTTAAGGCAAAATCCTGTCTATCACTTTTGTTTTTCCCTCCTTGTTTTGTTGGAGGCGTCTTCACAGCATTCAGCGCCAGCCTTCCTTGTGGTGGCCGGCATTGTTCCTTCCAGGCTTGGCAGAATGCTTGGAGGGTCAGTTGGAAATGAAGCTTCTATTATCTGTGATCTTCCTCACCCTCTAAGCCGGTCCATCCTTACACTAAGGCTCAGCCAAGCATGAAGAAAACTAATTGTCCCCACTCTCTGCTCTGCTGCACACCAAACCCCGCTTGTGCCTCCTGCAGGTCCCCATCCACCAGAAAAAACCTTGCTTAAGCAGACACGCAGAGCCCCTGTTCCCAGGTATCACTCTGCCAAGCACTTGAGCACTCTATGACTCAAGACGAGCTGTCCCAAAGCTTCTGGAGCTCCCTGTGCCAGGGAAGGGAAGCAGAGAGAGAAGCTGATGACTGTGCATTCCTGACAATTGAAATGACTTTGGAAAGGAGACTAGATTAATTTGCCTGATGAATTATACATCACCTCTGTGTGCCGCCTTCCAAGCTCCAAAGCTTTATTATTCACATTGCTTGAATACAACCATTTCTCCCCTTCTCGTCTTCAATGCTGTTGTCCAACAAGAATCAGTGAAGCCTTTGGTGCTCAATTGTTGACCATCTAACAGAGTGTGGGAAGTTGACAGGATTAATGAAATGTGAGCTGTGTTAAGTAAAAACAAAAACACACACGCCTAGCTGGAGTAATTCATCAGTAAGAAGCTCAAGATTTATGACGTCAGGGGAAACTCAGCTGTCTTTTGTAGTCTAAGGGAAAAAAGTAAATACAGAAGTGGTAATTATTTTTTTAGTTGTGTTTTAACACCACATGGAGAAAAAAAGGTTCTGTAATACAGGCAGAATCAGAAAGAAATGCTATGGCAGAGAGGCAAACTGGGCGTTTTCATAACCTGTAGATTGTAGATTTCATCTCCAATCTGTTCATACTTTAATTTAGGTAGGGACTTTTGTTCACCCCTCCTAAATGATTGGTGGCAATCTGGCTTTTCAGGAAGGGTCCTAAGAGGCTCTAATGTAGCAGACCACATTCCTACTCAACTCTCCAAGTGAAGGGATAAAATGCGGAGTGAAATAAAGGCAATAGTTCCTGCAGGAAGTCAGATTTGAAGAACTGAGTGGGGCTCAGGGTTTTTTTTTTTTTGTTGTTGTTGTTTGTTTGTTTTGTTTCATTGGTCAAATTTTGGCCTGAGGGGCAAACCTAATAATGAAAACAAATTTAATTAATGAAATAAAACTATGGTTTTAAAAAGTTGGAGAACAGTTTTATTGAGATATAATTCATATATCATACAATCCACAATGTAAAGTGTGCAAATCAATATCTTTTAGCATATCTATAGAGTGGTACATCATCATTGCAATGTATTTTTAGTACATTTTCATCACCTCAGCATAAAACTTTGTGCTTTTTAGCTGTGACCCCAAGTCTTCCTATGCCCCCAACTCAAAGCAACCATGATTTGACTTTCTATCTCCATACATTTGGAAATTCTGGATACCACATATAACTGCAATCATAGAATATGTGACCCTTCACGTCTGGCTTTTTAAAAAACTTAATACAAAATTTCCAAGGTTCGTCCATCAGCAGTACTTCTTACCATTTAATGGTAGGGGAATATTTCATCATATAAATATACCTCATTTTGGTTCACTGGTTAGTGGAGCAGTATGATGATTTTGTGATCTTTTTGAGATTTTATATGTTCTGTCTTTATGAGATGGATCTGATATCAAGTTTACAACTTGATATCAAGAAAGTTTACAAGAAACATTTTGGATTAGAAGATCAGTGTAAATCTTTAAGTAAGAAATGTTTTAGTTTCTTCCAAACTGGGAATATAACAAATACTGAGTTCTTAATATACTTTTAATAGTATTTAGAGAAAGTCTTATATAATTAACTCTTTTAATGAAGAGTTTCAATAAAATTTAATAACATTTTACTACGAATGATTTACTTTTGAATGAGTCTTTTCAAAACAGGCTCCTGTTCAACAAACATGTTTGGGCATTTATTCTGTTGGAGTCACTGACCTCAAGGATTTAAAAGTCTAATGAAAAGCTAACAATCACAGGTGATTCATGAAAACAAATGACCAACCACAATAGAGGCAATCCAGAGGGACATAAAATTATCAATTTTGATGGCCAGGTTGAGAGTGAGCTTCACAAGGAGGGTAAATTAGCTGGGTACCGGAAACTTGACTGGGAAAGCTTGCTCCAGTTTCACCAATTACAAGGGTTTCAAATCAACATCTCCACAATGTTTCTTTCCTAAAAATTCCAGCATCAAGCTACCATTCTGTGTCCCCAGCAGACTGAAGAATCTCTTGAATCAGGCAGTTGGAAGATTCTATTTCTTTACCTGTGTATAACATGGGGCATTGGACTCAACATTCTGCACCTTCTCTAGAAACAGAGTAGAACGGAAAGACTCCAGGGTCTGATTTTTGGATCCTGATTTCACTATTTACTAGCTATGTAGTCTTGGGCAGGGTATCTTACCCCCATACAAAAGATGGTTCCTTCATTGCAAGTGGAAAGAATACAACTTACCCATAGACACAGTGTAAAGAGGGACATAAGGGAAATGGAACGAAGTAATGATCACAAAATGTCTTGAAATTAGAAGGCAGTGAATGAATGACAGTCATTTAAGGCTCTCCCAGTGCTAGCAGTCTCCAATGTGATAAAAGTAGGATGCATCTGTGATTCATATTCAGGAGGCAACAGATTATTTCCTGAGGACTTACAATGTGATGCACATTGTGATAAAACAAAAACAAATAAGAGTGGTCTTGCCTGTTCTTGCAGTGTGACAAGTTGGCTGACCTGGACTGTGGGGAAAAACTGGTGACCAAGGTGAGATATTATGTTCCCACCTGGAAGAGGCTACTGTCACCTGCCAATCCCAGGAGCCAGTGGCTTGGCTTCTCCCAAGGGTCTTAGCACATTCTCCTTTGGTTCTGAGTTACTAGGTTAAGAGTTTTATCTTCTTCACCAGATGGTAAGGTCCTTGAGGATGGGAACCATTTTCTTTCATATTTAAAGTCTGAGTCTTATCAGGGAGTTCCCATTGAAATCACAGTGCTTCTCTGGTTATCTTTCCTTTCTTTTACTCTTTGGAGCTGTTTGTGCTTTTATAGTTAGAATTTCATTTTTAAAGTCTCTCGAGCCATATTTCCATTCAAAGCACAGCTGTACAGTCATGACTATATTTCCTCAGACATTCAGGTGTTTAATTTCCTAAAGCTTAGGGTGCTGCTTTGGTTGATGGGTGACGTGATGGGCCACTACCTCACCAATGGTGATTTGCTTCTCATGCTGAGTCTCTCATACCAATTGCATTTATTGTTTCCTCTTCTTTTAGAAGTGAATAGTTGTCAGAAAGGCAAGCAAACTGTCTTTTCTTTACTAGAATAGGGTCTTCCCACTGGCCTCTGGTTCCTGAAGCTGCCATAGCTTCTTATGTGAGTGACAGCCTCTGCCCAGTACAACTGAGCCACCCAGACACCGTAGGTCAGGGTGACTCTCAGCTCCCTACAGACAATGAGAAATTAGTAGAACAATGAAATCCTAACTTTAGCTTGGGATAAGCAGGTGACTATATGGGAACATTAGTGTATACAAGAAGATACACTTGCCTTACAAGTGTTCTGGGGTGGCTCACAGAGGCAAGACTGTGTATGACTTGAAAACAATGAATTCAGATCTCAGGAAAGACATGATCCAGTGCAAGTCCTTCAAAAAACTTCAGTAGCAGGATCAATCTGTGAATGGCCTCCTTGGGTCACAGGTATGTTAAGTCTACTCTAATACTCCAGCCTCTAAGAATATAAAACTGTTTAAGTTTCAAATTCCAGAATAGGGGTCAATCAATCCTGTTAGGTCAGGAGTCTGTCCTTCAACAATTACTCTCTCGCATAGTACAGATGCCACCCTTTTGTTTGGAGATGTTTGTAGGGAAGGCAGATTTATTGTGACTTGGGATAATCTTCCTAATTGGTGCCTACTGACAGTGCTAGCTGCCTTGTTTCAAACTGATCAGCAACAAGCAGGCAGGGAAAACTACCCAAAACTCTCTGTAAGTTCACCACTCCTTCATGTGGTGAAAGTTGTAAGATCAAAGGGAAAAAAATCACCAACCTGTAATTTTCTAGTATTTATGATGCTATCTTCTTTTACATGCTTACCTAGCATTTTAAATTCTGTTATTTAACGGGCAGGAAATTCATGAGGCCAAGTATTTATTGCAATACGCAAATTTTATGTACCTAAACCATGCAGCTTGGAATAGGCATTTTCTTAAAACATAGTGGAAACCTCAAGAAAAAGACCCTAAATCACCCCTCCCCCACCCCTCCCATACCAGCATTATTCTCCAACAAAAGAATTCAGAAAGGAGTCTGACTGAAGATACTGTAGGATCAGCCAGCCACATAAGGCAATGGAAGGTATTTATTTGTTTATATTTCTTCATTTATTATTTTGTGAGTATTTATTCCATTTAAGACACTATACCAGGCATGTGAGATGCCAGCATGATCTGCATGAACATGATACACAAGCAAACGAGCAATATAATCATCAGGCTGCAGTGGAGATGCAGGGTGTGCATAGAATCGTACAGCAAGATGAGTTCACATTGCTGTGGGAGGATTGTTCAAGGAAGGCTGAGACCCAACCTAAAAGGAAATGTAAGAAATCATGTGAAAAGTAGGAAAAGGTATGGGGATGTAGCTTAGTGGTGGAACAGTTGCTTACTATGTGCAAGGCCCTAGGTTCAATCCCCAGCGCCATGAAAACAAAAGCAAAAAATCAAAAAACGAAAAAAAAAGGTACGGGAAAAGTATATCAGGCAGAAAGAATCACATGTGCAAAGGCTCTGAATCAGAAAAGAACACAGTGCATCTACGGAGTTTGTTAGTCTAGTTTCTGGAGCATAGACAACTGGGAGGTAAGATAAGGCAGGAGTCAGCCCAGGAATGTCTTGAGTCAGAACTTGATCCCAGGGGCTTCGGGAAATCACTAAAGGTTTTAAATAGAGACTGGTGTGAGGACAAGGTTTGGGCCTGGATAGCCCTGGAGACCAGGTTTATAAGATCCTAGTACAAGAACGATCCAAAAGACCCAACTCACTTTTTTTGAGAGTTAGCACTTGCCTCCATGAGACCTAGCAGTGGTTTTCTTGACAGCTGAGATGGGTTCTTGGAGACCTTAGGGCAGGGAGAATGACTAGGGCCAAGGCAAGGCTGCAAAAAGGGCTAAAGGGGCCCCTGAGAGAAACCACAAAACTCCTGTATTAGCATTGGGCAGATCAAAAGAATTTCAGCCCAAGAAATATTTTCTAGGTGTCTTTGTAAACACTGCAGGCCTTGAGTTCCTAGTTTCATTCAGGGACACAGGGACCCAAAACTGATGTTTCAGGCCTAGGTGAGAACCTTATGGTAATTTGTAGCATTCATTCTGCACCATGAGGGGAGGCTCAGCAGCAATTGGTCTCATCTGTGTTCCTTCCTGAGACGATGCTGATGATGATGATAAGGGGGATGATGACGATGATTTTGCTTTCTTACACCAAAATTGGAAATTAATTTTCCAATTCAATTTCTATCCATTTCTCCAAAGGGAGTGATCCTTTGTTTGAAAAGCCTGAACTGACTTCCTGTTTTGTCATTTATTCCTTATTTGTTTAGCATACCTGTGTAAAGCCTCCTACAAGACTTTGAGGGAGTAGAAAATAAACCAGATACAAATCTTGACTTCTAGGAAACTTGCAACCATGTATGATAAAACATATCAGTCCAGCATGTATGCACTGGGGATCTATCATTTGTCAGGCTCTGTCCCCAGTTCTGGAGACACAGCAATGAATGGTCACCCTTACGGGGCTCACATAAAAATATAGTGGTTGCAGTAACTGCTGAATATTTGTTTGAGAGAAAGGGGGGGGGAGAGAGAGAGAGAGAGAGAGAGAGAGAGAGAGAGAGAGAGGGAGAGAAAGTGCTCTTGTCAACACAAATACATTATATGTGTTCAAGGTAGAAGCTGAGCTTCCAGAGCCTGGGTGCCAGGGCGTGTGAGGAATGAGCAGCCATTGCTTATGCCAGTGGGGAGGAATTTGGATGCTAGACTTCTGGGAAGTATGAACTAAAAGAGTGGTGACAAAGGAGGGCAGATATGGGGACTGGAGAAAAATGTTTAGTGAAGGTAACAGCTAGAAGGAAAACATCAAACTCATTAGAATGTTACCTCTGGGGAGTGGGGAGGGTGGGGGGACTACAGTGGTTGCCCATTGTGAACAAAACCCTTAATAGAAGATCTCCCATTCATGCCACTCTAGGTAGGCTGTCATAAGATAGCAATGAACTTTTTGATGTAAAGTCCATTCATTCAAGTCCTAAAGAGTCCCAGACTCATCTTCTCTAAAAGATATGTATATATTTCTTAATCATCTACTTATCTAAAGCTAAAGGCCCAAGGAAGTAGTCTTGTGAGAATTGCAACTGTAACATAATTTAAAACATAATTACAAGTGCTTACTGGAAGATCTGCAAGGAACTAAATGACCCTGCAAAAGACATCTTTTTACATAATCACATTTGCTGCTGAGGTTTCTTTTTCCATATGTTCAAATCCTTTCAAAAATTCCAATCTCATTAACAGGGCTTGGTGGCTCACACTTGTAATCCCAGCCCTTGGGAAGCTGAGGCAGAGGATTGCCTGGAGTTCAAGGTCATTTTGGGCTACATACTGAGTTCAAGGCTAGCTTGAATTATAGAGTAAGACCCTGTCTCAAAAAACCAACGAAGGAAAAAGAATCCCAATCTCTCATCTGGACCTCGTGAGTCTTTCCCTAGAAACTTACCCATGATCCCTCTTGGTAGCGCACTCTCACCTAAATGAATTCTCGTCTTTTCAGCATTGTCTATTGATAAAATTCTTTTTACTGCTGGCATCACTGGTCCTCAGTATGCTGCCTTTGTGCATAGCAAGGACTAAGGGTAGACATGAAGGAATTTCAAGCTTTATCTATAGACTTCCAGTTTCTTAAAAATTCCTTAGTAATGCACACATTATTAAGAGGGTAAGAAATCTACAGTATGAGGTAGAAACTGGTCGGTGCTATAGACAGATTGAGATGGGTTTATAGGATACATAGGGTAGGAGAGACTTCTGTTTGGGAGAGGAGGAGGAAACTTCCTGAAGGAGGCAGCCCTGGGTTGATCTCTAAGCCAGGCAGGGATAGGGCCAGGCAGGGATAAGAGGAACAGGCACAGTGTAGGAAAATGCAAGGTAGATAAAGGAAAGTGCAAGAGTTTGCCAGAAGCATGTGAAGAGAAGATTTGCAGTCAGGGAGGAAAGCTGGATTCAGACCTGGCCACTAGGGCAAAGTTTTGTGATGTTAGGGTTCTGAAGCCGATGAGGGGTCCAATGGGGTGGATAACAAAGGGGAAAGCAGGAGATGGGAGTACAGGTGCTACTGCAGTGGCTCAGGGGCTGTGACAGTCCCAGCCTGGGACAGAGGAGCATAAGACCCTGTGAATGCGGAAGGCCAGGGAACACATGTCAATTTCCACATCTCAAATTCCAAATCTAAAACACCTACCAAACTTCAGAGAGGGTCTTTTCTCTGACCCTAAATACTAGAGAGACAAGACAATCTCAGAAGAATGAAGTGCTCTTTAAACTGCTGCTCTCAAGGAAAGCCTTAGTTTTCTTGAAAAATTCTTTATTAATTTAAATACCATGGCTTTCTGCAAACACTAAGAAGAGATTATAATATTCCAGTGGGACTTCCTTTGCTTAACATGAAAATAAACCTGACAGAAGGATTACAAAACTAAACATGGAACATTACAAGAAGCACTAATTACCTCCCATTCTTTCTCCTCACTCACTAAAACAAGTATTTATACAAACAAAGCAGTCCTGAGGAGGAGGGAGCAAAACTGTAGGATGCCTAGCTGTGCAAATCCCTGCTGCTTTGATTAATCTGAAACAGGATCCTCTGTCATCTGAGAGGTGGGAGGTGCCTTTCAAGGCATTGGGTTACCCCCGGTAACTGATTCACCTCTAGAATCAAATAGCTTTGTGTTGAACATGTATTTTCTCCTCTGTGAATCTGCCTGAGAACCTCTTCTTCCCTGGCACGGGTAACTACTTCAAGCCTCTGCTCCCTGTCAAGCACCAGGGTGAAGACAGCTGTCTACACAGGCAGGCCTAGTGTTTGGAGCCCAGTACCCATCCTGCCTAGCCCAGCACTTTTGTTTGTAAGACATCCATGAATGAGAAACAGATTTGGGCAAGAGGGGAGTGGCAGACTGAGAAAAAGAGGGGAAGAAGGAAAGAAGAATGTTAGGGAAACATTTGGCTACTGAAATCCATACTCTAGATTCTGAATAAAGCTGTCCATCTGAAAGAAATTACTCTATTTGGTCTGTTTCTGATAAAAAGTTTCTAAACTTAGTATCACACTTTGATTAACATTTAGATTTTAATGCTTAGTTAATTGCTATCCTTCACCCTGGTTCCTAATTGATGCTTCTCTTTAGCAATCCCTGGGAAGAAAGACCTTAGTGCAGAGATTTTTTATTCAAAACTCAGAGACCTAAAAGGGCAGCATAAAAGAGAAGGATGAAGTTTCCTTAACAATCACTGTAGTTGTATACATAAGGAGTAGCACCTCATTGGATATCCTGCTATCACCATCCTCCCTACTCTCTCTCCTCTCACTTTCTTGCTCTCCTTCCTCACTCCTAATCTGACACATTAAGAGATTCCACATTCCACACTTCTCTTTCCACCATTGCTCTACTTGGGCCTCGGCCCCTCACCCTATGCTCTTAGTGTCACTGTGGTCAGTGCTGACAAGATGAGAGGACCCTTGGGTCCTGAGAGCAGTTGTGGTGATCACAGGGAATTCTCACCCCCTCGACTTCTTATTTTATTTATCGTTGGAACTGAAATTATTCAAAGCTTAAGAGTATCATCATCCGACTCAATCCCTGTATTCCTAAAATACTTTCTTCTCAGACCTGTGCATTAGTCAACCTGGTCTTTTTAATAACAAGAGAAAGGGTTTTAAATGTTACCTGAAACTGTTTCTTTCATTTCTATGCAAGTATTTACTTCA
This sequence comes from Dolichotis patagonum, assembly GCA_004027295.1. NCBI lineage: Eukaryota > Metazoa > Chordata > Mammalia > Rodentia > Caviidae > Dolichotis > Dolichotis patagonum. The sequence continues at coordinate 43,748 of PVJX010009913.1, forward strand.
GTTTCATTCTTGGCTGCACTATCATTTGCCCACTTTGTGTACAGTGAATTGCTAGGTTTTTTATAAATTCATGTTCATTTAATTGTTAAAATGTTTCTCAAATGTATATCACTAAAGTTAGGTAAACAAATAAAATAATCAAGTAAAAAATTAAAGAAAACATAAAACAAAACAAAAATAATCAAAACAGAAAACCATTCCTGGAAGAATCCAGTTCCACCAAAAGTAACTGTTGTTTCATAAAATGCTCATTTTAAGGAACCAAATTATGAAAAATTTTGATTCCTTAAAATGGGCAACCTGACTCGTGTTCATTGATCGATTGGTTTCAGCACTGGAAAATCTGAGCTGGACGTGGACTAGGGAGTGTGAACCTATTGGAGGATCAAGAGCTTGGGGGCCTAAGTTTGACTGTAGCAGGTACCTGAAGTCATTTACGGTGCTTCAGTAGCATTGCTTAGAGTGATCAATTGTAAGTCTGGGGGTGCACTGAGGGTGGAGCTGAGGGGCTGGGGAGGTTGAGGAGTCTCATCTCGAGTGGGCTGGAGAATATCATCCCTGACATTGCTTAGAATTGCAGGTATATAGTGATAATAAAAAGGTCAGGGTTTAATCAGCTTATTATCGATGTTTGAAATACTTTTTAAATTTTAGAATAGTTTTACAGAAAAGTTGCAAAAATGGTATTCTTCAAAATTTCCCCACTGTGTTAGCACCTCACATAAATATATAACTCTAACTGGTGTATAAATATTCATATATTGTTATTAATTAAAGTCGTATTACTTTCTTTTTCCCGATTTTTTTTTCTGTCCTAGGGTCCCACCCAGAATACTATGTCACAGTAGTTATTATGTACCCTGAGGTTCCTCAATTTCTCAGAATTTTCTTGTTTTTGGTGACCTTGAATGTTCTGAGGAGTATTTACTGGTCAGATAATTTGTGCATTGTCAATTTTTTTTTATCGGTGCCAGGGATCAAAAATCACGACTGCACACTTGCAAGGCAGGCACTTATGCTGCTGAGCTAAATCCCCAGCATGTGCATTGTCAATCTGAGGGAAGGCAAGCAAACAGTGTAAGTCCTAGAGCTGCCCCACCACCGCAGAGTTCTCAGTGCAAGAAGGAGATGCCTGTGTCTAGAAGTCACCTCGAATTGGGGAAACAACTCTATCCAGAGAGATCCACAGTTACAGAAATTCTCACAGCAGATCACAGAAGACCAGAAAGCTGTGCAAAGAGAGTTCTAGAGATCTGCAGAAGATTCTGCGGAGGAAAGAACACTAAAAAGGAGCAGGTAAAATAATTGCTATGGTTCACACACACAGGATGGAGAATAGTCTGTACTCTTCCCATCCAAAGTAGAAATCCCTCTTGAGCATTGCCTAGACTCCTCTAAAAGGTACAGCCAAAATACAGAAGCCAAATTTGTCCCAGATGAAGGTGAACTCATAGACTGAAGCTTAAAAGTAATCCTGGAAAAAAAATCAAATTGTTTCTATGTTACTTCACTGTGTCCTAAAAATAAGACCAAAAAGTACATAAAGAATATACAAATATTTCTGAATCCTCCAACATAAAAACTATAACATCTGAGAGCTAATAAAATGTTTTAGGCTTGCAAAGATGCAGAAAACTGTAATCCATAATAGGGGGAAAATTTAATCAAGGATTATTGATCTAGAAATGAAGGACAATTCGGATTAAATAGTAGACAAAGACAGTAGGACTATTATCACTATACTCTGTAGGCTTGGAAAAATAGAAGAAAATTACAGCATGATAAGGACAGTCATGAAAGAGTATTAAATATAAAACTGAACTCTGGAGATGGAAAATACAATGCATGGGATTAACAACAGAAAAGACAAAGCAGGGGAAGAGTAGCGAACTTGAAGAAATAGTAATTGAAAGCATTCAAAATGAAACACATGGAGAAAATATAGTGGTAGAGAACAGAATACTGAGTTATATATATGTTACTTATCTCCTAGGGAAAATATGTACATGCATGCTGTGTCTGTGTATGCATGAGTGTGCAGGGAACATAAAAATAACTGAATAACTGAAAATTTTTCCAAATATGAAAAACCTATAAAACTATAGTTCACAGATGTTTGTACAAAGACCCAGTGTGCTACAAATATGATGATTCTGGGCTTAGAATCACTCAACTTTTAATTCTGGACAATTTTGCAACAACCAGCCTATGTGATTTATATAATAGAGTCAAGCTTTATGGGTTACATTTTCCTCACCTGAAAGGTAAAGATAAAAATTGCAAAAAGTAATTCTTTGTTTCATGGTTTCTGATAGAAAAATATTGGTAGCAATTTAAATGTCATCCACGAGACACAGCTAAATTAGTTATTGTATAGCTGTAGTATGGAATACTGTGTTGCTGACAAAATAGAGTAATAAGTACAAGAATCAGTATGAAAAGGTCCCAAGGAACACTGTTGTGTGAAAAAGTTGGCCATAATATTATGGTTTTATTTAGAAGTTAAAAAGTCTTGTATAGACAGACAGATTTGAATACAGATACATACAAAGGGGGCCTAAATGATTCTTGCTTTATTGCCTTTGGATAAAAACAGGTCAAAGAGAGGCAAAACGAAATCCACTTTAATGATTGTCTCTGTAAACTTCTGTACTATGTAAATTCTTGATAATGACTGTGAAATAATTTCAAAACAGGAAATTAGAAGCAATATTGCAGTGAGAGAAAGCCACGTATGCTGATGAAAGATGAATGAGATGCTGTTATGGTTTCAATTTGAAATATCCCTCAAAAGTCTCAGAGATGGGGCTTTTGGAAGGTGACTGGCTCATAAGAGAACTTACTCATCAGTGGGTTAATCTGTAGATGAGTTTATAGCTGAACACGCTGTTAGGAGATGGAGGGAACAGGTCACACACTGGGGGTGCATTTTGTACCCAGATCTTTCCTTCTCTCTCTGCTTCCTGGCTGTCATGGACTAAGCAGCTTTCCTCCCCTCATTCCCTTTTGCCGTGCTGTTTCTGCCTTGAAGTTGGATAACCATGAACTGAATCCTCTTTAATCATGAGCCAAATGAACCTTTCCTTCTTTGAGTTGCAGGTGTCAGGAATTTTGTCCAATGACAATTAAGACTGACTAATACAGATGCATAAAGATCATGTGAAATGGTGATGTAAATTTAAATGTAAATTTAAGCATTCCTCTGCTTAAAATTCTTCTGTAGCTCTCTTACTTATTGATAAAATCTAAGTCTTTGTGATTTTTCTGGATTTATTTCCCCTTGCATGATAGAAAACTTGTACTCCTTCTTCTATGTTTCAGCTATGTAGTATACTACCAGTCTGTTCTCCTCATTCCTATCCCAGAAGAGTTAACTGCTCACTTATTGGCTGCCTCTTACCAACATATACCTCCAGTTTGGTATTATTAAAGCATAGAGCTGCTACTGTATGTTCTTGTGTTAATTCTTGGAGAAGTACGCAGACAGTACTCATTTTGGAGGCCTCAGTGACCAGGGCAGGTCCTGGTTTATAGCAGATGATGAATAAGCATTTGTCGAACAAATGGATGAATAGATGGAGACTTCACATCTGTATGCATGCATTAGAATTAGCATTAATAAGAAAGACTTACACCGGAAATACAGACTAATTTAACTGTTTTAATAATGATTTCTTCTATGAGGATAAAGAAAGCAACAAGAAGTTTTAGTTTAGATTCAGTTTAGATGTGGAAGTTATATTAATTTACCAGAGCTTTCATAACAAAGTACCACAGACTGGATGGTTTAAACAACAGAGATTTACTTTCTCACAGTTTTGGTTGCTAGATGTCCAAGATTAAGGTGTCAGAAAGCCTGCTTTCTCCTTGGCTTGCTTAGGACCACTTTTTGGCCATTCCTTATATGGTCTCCCCTCTGCGTACATGTACCTTCTGGGACTCTTTTGGTGTTCAAATGCCCTTTTCTAATAAGGATACTGGTCAGATTCAATTAGAGCCCACTTACATTAAGGGCCTCATTTTAATTTAATCACCCCTTTAAAGGACTTATTTCTGAATACAGTCATATTCCAAGGTGCTAGAATTTAGGGTTACAATATGTAAATTTTCAGGACACACAATTTAGCCCCTAACAGAAGTACTGAAAATGTCAGAAGGAAATAGCTTTGTCATTTTGGAGTAGATAATATGGATGGACAGAGTCACAGGTGTCAAAGTGGTAAAACTGTAGGAAGACATATTTAAATAAAAAGGTTTAGATAAAGCCACACAGGTAAAACCCTATAAAGGAAAATACTGCTAAACAATCTCATAGGTTGAACTATCAGGAAGTGAGACCATCATCTTTCCATGTAGTGTATTCAAGAAGCATTATTTTGCATAGAAACTTTGCCTGGTTACCTTTCCAGCCCCTTCCAGGTCTCAGGTTTCTTGATTTTACATTACTTAGTCTCCACACTACAAGACAGGGAGGAAAAATAAAATTCAAATCCAATTTCTTCCTGAAAGAAATAGGAAGTTAAGAAGATGTCTGTGAAAACTAGAAGAGAAAGTGAAATGCCCAAGGCACAGACCCCAAGGGGTGAGGTTGATTTACCTGTGACTATTGGCACATCCTAAGAACAATTGCTTGCTAGCTCCTATGGTCACATTGAAGAAAGGAGGCAGGTTGGAGACTTTTTATGTCTTTGTTTTTGTGTGGGTTAAGACAAAGCCCTTCTTGGGATCTTTTGCTTTTGCTTTTGCATTGCCTGGTTAGTGCAGTCCTTGGGGACATGCTCCTTCTGCCTATCTGGAGAAGGACACCCTTGCTTGTTCCTATTCAGAGTCAATGTGAATTGGGATGAAATATTGTCCCTCATCACACTTAATGTATTAGTGTTAAGAATCTGTTCTTTGAAAGGAATACTGGAATCGCTGGGATACAGTCTGCAGTAACCAAGGTCACTTTATTATACAATCCACATTGATTTTCCACCCCACCTTTTTTTTATTGAACTGGTTATTCAATCATACTAAACATGGAATAAAGTAAATAAGTATATGAAACTCAGAGTGTGCTGAGTCTTTTCACTGTCAGGCTGCTCAAATGTTCTCAAAGTTTATCAGAGAGCTTGGTTGCCCTGGTGAAAATAGCATTGTGCAGTGAAACAGAAAATAAGATGTCATGGCAAACTAAACATCTTCACTTTCTGGACAAATATCTAAGTGGACTGGAGCATAATAGAAGGGCCAGGGATGACCAAAGGGAGGAAACCCAGCTTCCCCATCTCATGTTTTAGACGTCTCTGGACTTCACACAGGCAGATCGGTTAGTCACCAGCACTGGGGTGCTTTAGAGGTCTGGCAACTTATGGTCAGCTTGAGTCTGCACTTACATATCCCCTTCCTATGTTGTGAAAGTGGAGATGCTTAGTTTTCCGTGACATCTTATTTTCTGTTCTACTGCACAGTGTTATTTTAACCAAGGTGGCTTACTTCCCCCCCTGATAAACTCACTGTGACTTGATATCTGTAAGTGACTCCCATTAAAATGAATGGGTATTGAAATCATTCTCTCTCTCTCTCTCTCTCTTTCTCTCTCTCTCTCTGTGTGTGTGTGTGTGTGTGTGTGTCTGGTCAAATTAGGCATTCTGTGAATATTTGCTATTATTCATAAAAATGTAAGGAGGGAAAGCATAACAAATTTAGCAAATTCATTTTAAAATTGAAGAGCACATTGGAGACAAACAAGAAGGGATAATCTTATTTCTTCACAAAGATTATGTCTATGAAGCTAAATTCATAATCTGTGCAATAAATAAGAGCAGATCACTCTGAAACACTGAATAATAACTGGTTAATATGGCAAAGTAGTATATCCCTGCAGATGTGTCACTACTCCTGCATACTCTTTCCCCAGATGCTGTTTTTCCAAGGGCCTAAGCCTGTGCCTCTGCCAAGGTGCTTCCCTTACACTCCCAGCACCCACATTGTCTTCACAGTCAGCCCTAAACTGCTGAAGAGTCCTAGCTTAGAGAATAACACTTAACCATTGACTGAGATGCCCCTCCTTTCTTCCATCCTGGTCCCTAATCCCTACGCCCTTAATTTTTTATCTTTTGGCCACACACCCCAGTAAATTACTTTTAAATGATTGCTTATCTAGGAATCTGCTCCTTGGGATTCTAATTTAAGATGAGGCTGTCCTCACTTAGAACTAGCCATTCTCCAAAAAAATTTTAAACGTAAGACACATTCTTTTGTAGAAAGAATCTTAGAAATGTAGTTAGAATCTACAAAGCTTATTTAATCCATCATGTGATTAAAGCACTGAACATTTGCAAAACAGACAAACACTGTAGAAATTTACTGCTGCTAAAATATAAAGGAAAAATAGAGCAACAAAATGTATAGTATATTTTGAGCTTTCATGGGATTTAGATTTTGAGGGAATTTTAAGAATTTACAGAAATAAAAACTTAATGAACCAGGCTCCTTTTTTTTGGCCTTATTTGTAACAGGGTCTGGCTATATAGTTCAGGCCGGCCTTGAACTCAGGCCGGCCTTGAATTCACTATGTAGCCCAGGTTGACCTCAAACTCTAGGCAATCCTCCTGACTCAGTCTCCCAACTGCTATGATTACAGGTAGTAGATAGTGGACAAATTTGACATTTGCTCTGCACAAGGGAAACTCAGAAGCAGACACTCATGGTCAATCACATGTTTTTGGAAAACAAAGTTGTTCTTTCTGCTCTTGTGGGTGTGTATGCAATGCTACAGGCAGACATGCTGCTATAATTACAATAGACAATGAGATAGAGCAACCTCGTCTTGAAACTAAATATCACCTCTTTCAATTTGTATCACATCAGGTTCTTTGCAAACATTTTAAAGAAATAACCTAACTGTGGAACCAGGGACTCAAACTTTCCCTGCTTACAGTTGCAAATCAGAACGTCTGGCTTCTGAGGGGACTGCATCTCTGATTGTTATTGTTTAATTTGATCTAGCCACTGGTAGGATTTCTGCCTCAGATTTCTACAAGCAGAAGAACATTATTCCAAAAAATACGTTTGGCAAAAACTCTTTTTCCATAGTACTAATTTCTAGGTTTTTGGATACTAGGTACAGAAGAGAATGCTATTTAAACAAATTCTTTTAAAGAATGAACTTCTGTAAATTTAGAGTAGATGATTATTTGTAGTAAACTGTGTAAACCATTGAAACTTACACATTATTGGAGGTGTTTTTTTTTAAGGCAAATAAGGTAACACTGTTGAAGAAGCTGCATGCCCCATTGACTAGAGAACAAAGTACAAGAGATTAAGCTGTTGAAGCCTGAAACTTGGAGTAACACAGCAGAGTGAGAACTCTCTCTGCCTGAGTGGTGCTGATACCACCACAGGGATGCAATAAGACCTTTCCAGGAGTGCTGAAGGAAGCCAGAGAATGGAGCCCAGTGTTCATGAAACCAGTTCTGAAGAGCCATTGCTGGGTCATACTGATAAAAAGAGCGGTCAGAAACAAATCCCATCAACCTGCTTTTCAGTCTCCCTCTAGAACTCCTATGGTTAGAGTTAATAGGAATGATTCAGATGGTAAAGGACAGTCATGACTTTCAGAGTCTCAGCCTCTGTGTCACAGAGTAGAGAAAGAACGGCGGCACAATAGCTCAATAATTATTACTCCCCATATTTGTCTTTAAGGTTCTTTGAATATGAATTTCTTATCTTTTCTTTGAGCTTACCTTGGATATCCTGGACTTAAAGCAAAAACTTAAAATACAAAGTTGATGTTTACCAACTGTTAAATAAATGAATACAAAGATGTAAAGTTATTTTTAAAGATACTTCCTTTTACTGCACTGAGCACTTTTTATGATTTTCTCCTTTAATATTTACAACTGTATGAAGAAGATAATATTTTGCTGCTTTGTGTCAATCCATCTTCACAAGAAAAACAGAAATCTACTTAGGTGTTTCACATTGAGGGAGCTTAATATATTCAATGGGTTACAAAAGTTGGAAGATCTAGAACATCAAAGGGGAAGATGATATGACTCATAGCACATCTGAGGGCATCCATTACTGAGACTGATGGTGCTCTATGGCTGTACCTGTGTGAGCATGTATCTGGCACCTTGATGGTAAGCAAGAATCATGTATGCCTCTTTCCACTACAGAAAACTATTGGCACTATTGCAAAACCTATAGTAAAATACTTTGTGGCTGCAGCAGTCACCACTACTTCAGGCAGCCTGGTCATCTGAGGTAGCCCACAATCCTGAGGCAGCCATTGCTGGACCTAGAAGTAGAAAACTTGCTTCTTTTTCCATCTATCATCTAAACCTCTGGTAGACTTTAACAGAACTCAACTGATAATGGAGTTTGGGAAATAGTTTTCAAGTTTCTAGCCCTGGCAATGAAGAGATTAGTATACAAGAACAAGTATTGGTCGGAGACCAAAAATAAGTACCTAGAACAATTAATCTCTGTCTTAGTTGCTTTTCTTGTTTCTGAAACAAAAGATCTGATGCCCAAAGTTAAAGGAGGAAAGATTTATTGACTCACAGTTTGTAGAGGTGTCAGTCCATAGTTGGCTGGCTCCAAGGAAGAGTGGTATGGTAGACAAACATTGCAGAGGAGAAACAGTTCATGGTGGGGAGAAGGTAGCAAAGCAAGCAAGGACAGGACAAGCCTCTTTCTGTCCCTTATATTGTATCCATACTACTGGTATTAGGGCAGTACCAAATCAATCAGGTGACTGTTTTATTAATCACTCACCTTTAATCCTATTACCCTTAATCTTAGCATCGTACCCTGAATCAATCACTTGCTCTAGATTCAGCTACCTCTGAAAAACCACACCTGTGACTGCATGAGGCTTTGGTGGTGGTGGGGACATCTAGACATCAGCCATAACAATCCGTTTTGGTGACTGTTCTTCTACCCTTGTGAACTTTCACCAAGAGCATCAAAAAATTTGTGCTCCCACTTAATACAATAAAAGTATCCCCTGTACAAAGATGCTTTTACTTATTCCCTAAAGGAGAAATATAAAGTACAATTGATTATCAATTTCTAGTATGTATCTCAAGTGATCCTCTGTTTCAAGGCTAGATTTTAAACTTTTGTCTTTTGAATTGCTGGAATCTGATGCTGGTTATGGATATGGATGCTGTGGGAGGCAGAGAGAATGAATCTTGAGAGAAATCAACTTCCCCTTGTAATGTAACTGCTTTGGGTGAAATTGACACAGTTTTCTTAAGACTGACTTGTCTTTCCAGCTGGGGAAGAAGGGACTGCTCGTATTAGCAAGTGGGCTCAAGTGACCAGAAGTTTCTCAAATTTGAGTGCGTTCATCCAGATTACCCCATTCTAATTCTTGGCACTCTACTTCTTCCTAATCAGTTCTTGAACTCCCACATCAGAGACCTGATGAGTTCATTAATTTAACTTATTATAATTATCCAATCTTTTGGGATAAATTTTAGATCTGTGTTAATCTTATGGCTAAAGAGAAAAGAGAATGCTTCAGCACTGTTACAGGTTCTGTGACTAGGCCTTGAGCTGAGGAATTAAATCCCCAAGCTTGTCATTTTCTTGTAGTTGTCAGGAGAGTCATAAACAGCCATCCCATCCATAGTTTTATAGTCATTTTCATTGCCACCCTCACCCCACTGTCATGAGTAATCACTGGCATTATTGAAACAACACATGAGTATCTGCCCAGGCTTCTGTAACATTGGTGCTGCACAGAGTCAGAAACACAATGACTCATTCACGCTGCTTTTACTTCCCCTCTAGGCTTTCCCCACTGGCAGAGACTAATCCATACCCAGCTGACATCAAAGGCTAAAATATAGTTTTTAGGCTTCTTTCTTTGGTGTACAGAGCATAGAGGGACAAGCACTGAATTGTGAGCCAATGGTTTATCATTACTCTCCCCATTTTAAAGATGAGAAAACAGAGGCTAAAGAGTATAAATAACTTACTTCTGAAAATAACAAACAGAGCTCAAAAAAGAAAAAGACATCTTGATCTCGCTGAATCTAAAGTCTGTGTTCTTTCTGCTCTGAGACATGTTTCTAGAACCCAATTGTCAGAGAGTCTGGAAATAATAGGATGTGCTGTCATCTATTTATTTCTTCTTTCCCAATGAGAGTCTTTTTGTCTAGGTTTTGTGCTCTTAGTAACTTCTCCTTTTATTTTTATTATTTTAAAGAGAATAAAACCAAACTATGACAGAATAAATGTAATCGAAACAAAACAATGAAAATGATACAGGACTTAAAAGCAAGATAATAGGGAATTAAAAATGGCTACCATCATGCCTCTTGTTATCCTCTAAATATTGCTCAGATTATCAGCTTTAGGTCTGCAAAGTCAACCAACCAATACAAGCATTGAGTTGTTTCTTTACTTCAGTTGCTATCACCTCAGCCTGTGTTCCCTCAATCAGCCAGTTGCTTATGGTGGGGGAGGTGTGGCTCCTTTTTCCTGGCCCACATGCCAGCTGGCTCATGGTGAGCTCTGTTTCTTGCTCAGTCAGCATGACTTCTGCTGACTCCAGGAGAAGAGGGGAGAGTTGGGGAGGTGGGATTCCTGGTTCTCCTCCAGCTGGCGGGACTTCTACTGGCTCAAGGGGGCCTGGGTTAGTAACTTCTTTCAAGATTGGATATACAGTGTATTAACTATTACTATTCTCTTGTTATTTTGTTATGAAATTTTGTTTTTTTTCATAGAAGGGTGTTTTTGATGTTTCTGTAATTAATACTGTGTTTTAGTCAGGGGTTGTGTAGAGAACAAATTGAATCAGGACATGGAGTTTATAATATTATTTTATGGTGGTCACCCTGCATTAACACAAGAAAATGCAGGAAATCTATCCACAACACTAAAGACATAGAATATTTAGCTAAGGGCCTGAATCCCATAGCAATGTCCCACATGAGTCCAGATGAAGACCCAGAGCTTATGACAATGCCTCCCATGAGTCCAGCTGGAGGTCTAGAGCTCACAAGAAGGACTCATGCCAGTTTCTTTTACGGATCTGTGCTGGGAAGGCCCAAAGGTGAACGGTGGAAACTAGGAAGTCTATGCCAACGGGGTGAAGGAGCTGTGCTGATAGGTCGAGGGTTCTATGCTGGAGCCAAGAAGTCACACACACAACAAAGACCAGGGCTGTCTTGAAAAGCACCACAGCCATCCTTAGTGACATGGAGCTCTTCCGACAACAAGCACAGTTGAGTACATGCCAGGAAGCCAGTGTGACGAGTTCATCCTGGAGACCAAGTGGCACATATCTTCCTCTCTGGAGCAGGAAGCAATGCTCGATATGAGGACCAGAGCTTCCCCAGGAGATCCAACAGCTCAAACAGCAACACATAGGAGAACCCACAATGCCTCAACGCATTAAAGCCTTAACGCCTTTACGCGCTTCCTTCTCCTTCTCCACATCTCCATTTATGCTGGCAACTTTCCTCAGGTAAAACATCTACGCTCAGCAGCATGGTGATGTAATCCAGCTGGTGTTAAGTTGACCACCAGTTTTTAATCCATAACATACTGTATCTACTTATATTAAGTAAAAATCTAGGAAAATAAATAATAATAAAATGCTGGAATTTGAGCTTTTCCAGCTTTCTCATTCCATTTTAGATTTATCAGTCTTTATTTGAATATTATGATAGGACTCCTTAACATAATTAAAGTTCGAATTATATAGGAGTAAAGAAAATGCAACAGGACATTAAGAGGCAGTGATAGTACAAAGACAAAAGCCACAAATTGCTTGAGTTTGTTCTCAACTCTGTCATTTTTTAGTTGTCTAGCCTTCAGTAGCTTTTGAAATATATTAATGTCTCAATTTTTCACCCAGATAATAGTAGAAATAATACTCCTTACATAGTTTGTGGAAGGAATAAACTACTTGATCTATGTGGAGCTTACAGAAGTGCCTGCTTCAGGAGAAATGCTCAATAAATCTAGTTATTATCATTATATTTAGCTGCCTTTGACTACTGAAAGACTCCCAAAGACAGAGTACTATCTTTTGTGCCTTCCCCAAATCTACTCTGACCTACTGAGCTCTCAATAGATGTGGATGCAAAAACTTTCTCAAAAAATAAAAGGTGAGAGGGGTCCTAGGTGTTCTGAAGGAAAAGGAATGACTTCAGGGATAAAAGGGGTGGAATGAGGGGGAATGTCCATTGTGGAGTGAGGGACCTAAGGAGAACAGGCACAGCTGCATTATAGGTTGAAACTCCTTTTTTAACAAAGTGCGAGTGTGTGTGTGTGTGTGGGGGGGTACATACCTGTAATCCCAGCTGCTTAAGAGGCTGAGTCAGGAGGACACAAGTTGAAGGCCAGAGTGGGCAAATTAGTAAGTCATTGCCTCAGAATAAGCCTAAAAAGGGGCTTGGATGTGGTGCTTATGGCAGAGCACTTGCCTAGCATGTTCTAAGTTTGTGTTTCTTTCATTCCATGTACCGCACCCATACAAGAAAACTGTGTGCTAAAACTGTATTGACTTTGTTCCTTGTCATTATTTCCTAAACAATGCAAGATAACAACTCTTCACATAATATTTGTATTGTATTAGACATTTTCAGTAGCCTAGAAATGATTTAAAGTATAGGAGAGAATGTTATATACAAATATTATTGGTGTCTGTGTGTGTATGTTGGGGTGGGGGTTGGATATTGAGGAATGATTATATTCTGTTATATAGAAGACATATCTTCTGTCTCCTCAGAAGACATAAATATTTGAAACTTCAGGTTAAGATAGCTGTTATAAGTATTTAAAAAGAACAACACTTCTCATTCATTAAACAGCTATTCTATGTGTAGCCTGCATCTCACTTAATTCATGTGATGACCCCATGACATAAGTTCCAATATTATCCCCTTTACCCATAAGGAAACTGACATGTAGAGAAGTTAGATAACTTGCTCCAGCATATACAAAGATTCTGATATCCCCTAAGAAAAGTGAAAGAAAAGCCTGGTTTTCTTACACCATATTCTCTAAGGAATCCTTCTCTTTTAGAGGATAATACAGAAAGGAATGAAGACAGGTCTGTAAATTTTGTTAAAGTTAGTCAGGCAACTGACCAATGGGGAAAGCCCCAGGCAACACTCTACCTCATCCAGTGGGGCTCAATATGTTCAAGTGTTTTGGTATGAATACCTTGTGTGAATATGCATGTGTATAAGAAAATAGGTGATTACAATAATGTAACTGCTTTCCTGGACAATCTGACACCCTCTGCTTCTAACTCAGTAGAAAATCCAAAATTCACCAAACTTACTGGAGAGGCACAGGCCACAGAAGAGTCTGACCCACATCCTAGTCCCAAGTGAAAGGATGCCATTCTCTGCTAGTCCTAGTCTGTTTTATTATTCATGGTGCCTTACTGATTGCACAGATAGGGTTAGGAAGGTCAGTACAGCATTAATGTGTTGAATTGGGAGATGGCATGGGCTGGAGATGGAACCTGTCACACCAGAGTGATTCTTATTGAGGGGGTTTGATTTGATATTAATATTAATTTGATGTTTCTTCTCATCTTCAAGAAATTTGTCCTATCCAGATAGGAGAATGCTTGAATCCAGCCCTATGCAAAGGAGCAATATATGTTGGGTTTTATGGTGGAGATAGAGGAGCTGGGGGCAAGAGGAGTGTTAGGATTATCAATATTCCTCAGTGTAAAGATCTACCATGGATATTCAGGAGGCATGTAGAGGGCCTTACCTGGAATTAAACAAGTTCCATTCCTACCCAAATGTATAGTTCCCAAATGTGTTTATCTATTAAAAAATATAGGAACCATTATTTAGGGAAGATCGTGCCAAGAAAGTTATTATCCCTTCTTTCCAATGTTCCCACCAATGGTCTTCAACCTGCCTGTCCATTAGCATCTCCTAGGGAGCCTTTAAAATATTGTGCTTGGCTTCCAATTAATGAAACTTCATTCTTACCTGGCTGCTGACACAGTAGCTGAGCTCAGGGCAGAATCTCTTGGGCGCAAGCAGGGCATTCCATGCTTTCTGAGCCTGGTGGTCAGAAGTCGTCAGTGTTTGCTATGGTAGACACAACCCAGTGAGTTGGTTTGATATAAATTTCATCTCAGATCACACTGCAAAATGGCAGTTGTAGAAATCTAGGAGGCTAAGTAGAAACAACTTTGCTGCTGGGATGATAAAGCAAGACCTTGTCCTTGGGCTCAAAGTTGCCTCTAGAGTATCAGCTGCCCAAAGAAAGAGTTGCATTCTTTCTCATCCCTAACATGGATCCTGGGAGGGAGGAAGCACTCACTGCAATTTGCTAAAGGGGGTTGTTACCATGTGTGCCCTTCAGAGCAAAGTCTGGCCCTGTCACACTCCTGGGTTCTGCTAAGATCAAGTAGAGCTGAGCTCTACAGTAATATAAAGTCCGTAAGTCCTTCATTAGTGCCACCAGTATTTGCCTCAAATTTTAAAAAAAATCTTAGTCATTTTCTCATTGCTGAGACATAATACCCAACACTCACTATTTAAAGGGGAATGGTTTGTTTGGCTTACATTTTCAGTCCATCATTGGCTAGCGGAAAGATGGGACTGGTGGAAGAGTCCAATGTGGAAGAAAATTGTTCATTTTTTGACAGTTAGGAAGCAGAGAGAGGCAGAGGATAAGATGAGCTTGGGAGGGAGGTCAACCCTTTCAGGTAACACCCTCAGTGACTCCCCTCTTCTGAGCAGACCCAACCTCCTAAAAGCTTGATTCAATTTCCAGGGAAACCCTCGCCTATGAGAAGAACATCAGGCCTTGGGTTGGGATGGGGACAACACCATTGACCTAAATCATAACAATTCCTTCCAGAAATTCCCACCTTCTTCCTCCTCTAGCCCATGGCTATAACATAGTATAGGTCTTGTTCTGGCCAGGGATTTGTTAGATGTGTCATGGGTCACTTTCTTACTGAAGGTGAAGATCCTGGGAGAGCCTGGGTGTTTTCCCCAGCTCTTTTCTCCCTTCATGATGAGCATGACTGGGGCCTTGCCTACTTGAGATAGGGTGGCTGGCCCTCCCAGCAGGATTCTGAATTGCTGGGTCACTTGCGTAGGACAGCTGTTCTGGACCTACATGTGTAAGAATTGAATTTGTTGTGTCCTTGATCTTGAGGTTGAATCTTTTTTTCTAGGACTTCAAGTTTTTGTCTCTGGGTTTTAGACTCAGAATAAGGCCCAATCAGGCACTCTTCGCTTGTGCCATGAAAATCAGCGCAAAGTTACCATGTGTCTTGTTGAGTAATAGCTACTTGGCCCTGAGGGAGAATGAGGCTTATTGTGCAGCTTCTCCCTGGATGTACATATTGTACTCTAACATTATAATCAATGGGGGAGA